>OY982560.1:24888444-25055100 GCA_963859945.1 Euplagia quadripunctaria
TACCCGTAACGAATGCCATAAATGTTCTTATGACACCCGGGACCGACGGTTTAACGTGCTCTCCGAGGCATGGAGGGATCTCAATGTGTTAAGAACGGTCACCCATCCTAGACTGACCTGGCTAGTATTACTTAACTTTCTAATGTGCCTGAGCCCCTCAAATTATTTTCCCATATATGATTATTTTGTATATTTTTATTATTATATTTACTATAACAAAAACTCTTTACATACAATTCGACTCCATAAGTTTGCTAGTCTTTTTGGATGAAATATGTAACACGAGCCGACTACGATTCGTTGTGACAAGTAATACACTTCAAACATTATACATTGATGTTTTTATATCAAACTATTACAGCAGATATTTCCACGGATATTCATTGTATGGTCTGGTTTATTATTAGGATGGCATTCTAAATGTAAGCTCGTAAAGTGTGTAGTACTACCTGGTGCCATCTATGGTATATTTGATCGAAGTATGTATATTACAAAGCCTACATATCTGAAGGCCCATGCCTCAACCAGAGATGGGTTAATGCTGATATTTGTCAGTATTAGCTAATATGAATATATTCGTTGAGAAAGATTATATTAAAACCGCTAACACGTACAATACGGGTTCTGAATGAGGTACATAACAGAATAGACATATTCTCGGATAGTTTGAGGGAACTCACAAAAGTGATAATGTTTATTGTTTGCTATAGCACATTCACGATTACGATTGTGCAGTGTGGGCGCTCAACAGGGATGAGTTATATAGAGGCGCCCTATGGAGAACCGTAATATAACTGCTTGTTCGATTGCTACATATATATTTTAACAAATTAGATTCAATGTTAACAATAAAAAAAAAATGTGAATTGGATAGGCTTGATATAACTAGTTTGGAAACTGTGTGTCTTCGACTTATATAATTTACATTAACACTAGCGACACTATTGTATTAGGTTTGATATGTACCTGTAATGATAGTGTAAAAGTTATAAATAAATAAATAAATAAATATTATTTAAACTAATATTTACGTATTAGTGATATCTACCTCAGTTCTAATTACCATTCGTAAATTATTGTATTCAATGAACTTCAGTTAGATATAGGTACAGGATAATGCTACATTTTTATGCCAATGAATAATTCGGTGGTATGAAAGTTTTATCAATTTTGTTTTTAAGCACGAATAAAAAATATTAACAGTGGTTTTTTTTTTTTTATGGTATAGGTGGCAAACGAGCAGACGGGTCACCTGATGGTAAATGACTACCGCCCCGCCCATGCTGCCGTCCTTACGAAAAGTGCAATAACTAGGTTACAGCTGATTTCAAGAAAAATGCGTTTAAAGATTTTATTTTTGTTTTGTTTGTATCTCCATCTTGCAGTTATGCTTTATTAAAACCGGCTTCGTCATTGATACGTAAAAACTGTATAAAGAGAATATATAGACCTTGTTCTGCTGATTCCGAATATGTACGTAACTCAATTCACGCCAAAACTCGAGTTATTGCACTTTTCGTAAGGACGGCAGCATGGGCACCTGTAACTCGAAAGTCACAAATGCGTTGCCACCCTTTAAGGTGGGAGTAGGAGAAGAGGGGAGGGGGGGGAGATTTAAAAGAGGGGAGAGGGTAAGGACGGGAATAGGGGAGAGGGAAGGGTTAGGTTAGGTTATTGCTTCACTGCCGGATTTCTGCGAGGCCGTGGTATCGAGCGGAGTCGAGCCGGCCCATACGTGCCGAAGCATGGCTCTCTCACGTAAAAATTACGTATTAGCGTGTAAAACATTAATTTCTTTTCTGGTGATAATCGAGTACGTCGGTCGGAAATCAGCTCGCCAGATTTAGTAAATACCCTCTCACATAGAACTAAAGTAGCTAATACGCAACAACGATTTTTAAATATTTTCGTAACTATAAATAAATACGAATGCATGAGACAGCTTACCATTAGTTCATGGTTAATGATAATCATATCTACGAATGCGAGCAAAGTGACAACAATCCCCGCCAATCTTAGTAAGATAAATATTATATTTACGATCGTGATCATCGAAAACGGACTGATTCATAGTGATACATTATCTGTCTAATACCACAGATTATCGAATAATTACTGCCTAACTAATATCACTACAATCTGATATAAGAATTCTATTATGCGACTCATATTGAATGGTCGGTATTCATGTATTAATTTATTATTATTCTCTGTCTAGGTGTAATTTATCTATAATATGTATGTATTAAGAAATATATAAATATGTTTATCAGCAGGTTACCATAGTACAGGCTCTACCTAGTTTGGGATCAGACGGCCGTGAGTGAGATGTGTGAAGTTATTATTATTATTAACTAGCAGCGGCTCGCGGTTTCACCCGCGTAAGTCCCGATTCCGTGGGAATATCGGGATAAAAAGCCTATACGTTAATCCAGGTCTCCAGCTATCTACATACCAAGTTTCATCGCAATCGGTTTAGAGGTTATTGCGTGAAAGAGTAACAAACATCCATCCATCCATCCATCCAAACTTTCACATTTATAATACTAGCAGCGCCCCGCGGTTTCACCCGCGTAAGTCCCGATCCCGTGGAAATATCGGGATAAAAAGTAGCATATGCGTTAATCCAGGTCTCCAGCTATCTACATACCAAGTTTCATCGCAATCAGTTCAGTGGTTTTTGCGTGAAAGAGTAACAAACATCCATCCATCCATCCATCTATCCATCCATCCAAACTTTCACATTTATAATATTAGTGGGATAATGGGATTAATATGCAATATTATCATTTTAGAATATATCGTATTACTGATATATGAATACGTTCAATATTACTAATATTTAAATGAATACGAATAGGTATATTAGTTTCATCTTTAGTCTCAACACTACACATTCTCAACACCTACAATGCTACCTTCTCAATACAGCTGAAGAGCAGAATATAGACTTCACCACCATGTAGAAATATACCAGTGACTAGTTTTGCAACGTGACTTCACTCGCTAGGTTATTTTTCTATTCCATGGGAAAATATTTTTCTCTGGATGGAAGTCCCTATGTCCTTTTCTGTTTCCTTGGCAACGTGTTTGCAAAATTTCGTGATGATCAATAGTTTTAGTTTCAGTGGTATTACAGTTAATGTAACAAAGCAGGATAAAAGTTAACTTATGGGGTAAATCATAATATAGTACTTAAGATTAATGTTGTTAATACTAAAGTAAAAGGCCCAAACCCCTCTTCCCTCCTTCCCCTACTCACTTACCTACCTTAAACCATTGTGGGAGAGCCATGCTTCGGCCCGTTTGGACCGGAGTGGTACCACAGCCTCACAAAAAACCGTCTGTGAAGCAATGCTTCGTTGTTTCGTGGAGTGAATGAGGTTACCGTAGGCCCAAACATCCCTCCCCTCTTTCCCCTATTGCCACCCTTCCACCTTAAAGGCCGGTAACGCAATTGTGCCTCTCGAGTTGCAAGTGTCTATGGGCGGCGGTAGTCACGACCACCTTTCTCGTAAAAAAATACAATTAATTGCCACATTTTCTCTACATTTATTAATGTAGATGTAAAAAAATTCAAACTTTTCATTACTTATTTGAGTCGCTCTTCTTTTTAACCTACAAAAAGGTGTTTCCACCACTCAGTGAAAAATAAAACAAGGAAATTACCATTATTTTTTCTTAATTGTACATATTTCAACATGCACTGTACTATACATATAATGGCTGTGCACGATTAAATATCATATGTATTGAATAATTTCATTGTAAAAAGTACGTTACAGAGTTGTAAATCCGCGTGACAGAAGTGTATCTCATACAAATTGTAGTGTATATACATCATAAATATAAATGTGCGCCTACTAATGGGGCGTGCGGAGCGAACGCTCGCCGCGCACTTCGAGTCGTGCCAACGAGCTAGTAGGAGCACAGTGTAGCCAACCTGTTGTTTTATTGTGCCAACCAGAACAGTACACAAATCAGTGTCTCCCGCTACCTCAGCTTGCGTATAATCCATAATATTACGAAAAAATTATATGATGACACAAAACCTAAAAATATCTTGTAACTCCTAAATTCAGATAATATAATAATGATATAATAATAATAATTCAGGTTCAGACCTTCTTCCCCCCTTGGTACAATTTCCCCTCTGAGATCAAGAGACAGCGCGTTAATCGCCAGAAAGCTGTGACAGGAGGTGCGTGTGTTTATTCGGCTACCACTTTGTCACGTAAGTAATTGATTCAAAATATAATTATTATTGTTACTTTTTGTTGTCTACTCTTACGTAATAAGAAATATTTTATTGCCAATGTGTAAATTATATATTCTATGTTAACTTTTAAATGTTATCGACTTTGCAACAAATTTTTACCCCTCCGTCACATGACAAGTCCGTCACATGTTTATTGTGACAGAGTGGTAAAGTGCGTGACGGAGGAGTAAAATAAACGATATTCTCATGTTTTATTTATGCTGAATCCGAGAAATACTGAAATAGATACACTATTTATTATGGTAATTATTCCTACGGATAGTATTACAAATATTTTTCTATCTTCTCGTATGTTTAGGTACTTATTTCTTATTTCCTATTTCCAGATACCATCATGGCAAAGAAGAAGACATTAACACCAGCAGAAAGATAGCGGCGTTGTCGGGAGAAACGAAAAATGACCCTGAGAAGGTAGCTGAAATAAAACGCAAGGATTTAGAAAGACACCGTGCTCGAAAGAAGCTAGTGGCTGACATGAGCATGCGAGAACATGAAATGAAAAAGTTTATATGGCAAGAAGGAAATGAAAGAACAAGGAAGAAGAAAAAGATGTTTGAAGAGGTACTTTTAAACACGCCGGGTCCATCACCAATACCAGAAACCTCATGAATGACTCCATCTGCAACACTGACTCCCTCTGAAGTATCTACTCGTAGTTTAAGGGGAAGAAAGAAAGTGGAAAGAGATAGAACAAAGTTATACAGAGATAATATTAAGTTACAAGAAAAAATAGACCGAGAAGTAACAGTCAGAATACAAAGTACAGCGTTCTTTCTAATGCCATTAAAGAACGATACAAAACTGTCAAAAGTCGAGAAGGAAAACGCCTCATCCAATCGGTACTTCAAACCCGTATCGTAAAAAAGTCCAGAATGCAGATCGAATTGGTAAGAGGCACATTAGGTGTAGACCGACCTTTAATATTTAAGAGCGTTCTACCGTAAAATAAAAACGTAGTGATCTTGTACGGAAGATTCGTCAGTTCTTCTTGCAAGATGATGTAATGAGAGCTACAGCTACTAGAAATAGCAATATATATAATAGCAAATCGTACATTATACTAGCAGAAAATGTGACGAAGTGGTATAAGGTCCTGAATAAAACACATTTTTAACCAACTTCAAAAAGGAGGAGGTTCTCAATTCGATTGGTATTTTTATTTTATGTATGTACACCGATTACGCTGAGATTTATGATCCGATTTACGTGATTCTTCTTTAGTTTGATGCGGAATAGTTGCCATTTGGTCCCATAAAAATTTAACATAGTTTGGCCCCGTAGTTTTTTTATGAACATTTTTGTTTACGTGGATGATGTAATGTTAGTTTGTGTACGGCTTTTTTAGGAGTTTTCATTTAGGTTGATTGTATATTATTATTAACCCGTGTCCCGATAAGTGGGTCTTAGACTACCTGTCATTGAAGCGGAGCGAGCGTGCGGAATAGGCCTAACCATAGCTACTTAAAAAAATTACTATTTAATACATGACAATAAAAAGCAAACAAATGTTATAGTCTACTTGATCTAGAAAAATCCTACTGTAGTTTTCAGAATAACCTATCACAGACACTAAAAAGTAAAAAATAAAAAAACTACGTTTAAAAAAACCGACTTCAAAAACTAAAAAGTATAAAATAACTTAATAAAGATTTAATTTAATACACCTCTTATGCAAACCTAATACCTTTAATATTAATAAAATATGGTGCCAAGCGGCGAGTGTAGGTACCTACTATTACATTTGGCTTGGCACTGACTTCAAACCTATCAATAGGTAGCACATACAAATAATAGTATTTATCTGTAAATCTATAAAAATAAATAAAAATTGAGTGTGTGTTTGTAATATCATAATAAAAGCTTTTCACTAAATGTATCTGCATGTTAAAACGGTACTTATTCCAAAAAAACTGGAATTTTTGTCTGTCTGTCTTTCGGTCTGGCTGTCTGTTTGTCCCGGTTAATCTCCGGAACGGGTTGACCGATTTCCACCGGACTTTTACTGGCAGGTGTTATAAGGAGTAACTACTAAAGGCTACTTTTATTTTGGAAAAAGAATTAGGCTTCCGCGCAAAAAAATATAAATGTGTACACGTAAACGAAGCCGCGCGGGACTTAATGAAATCGAAAGATATAAACAAATGAATTGATTTTTAACCGACTTCAAAAAAGGAGGAGGTTCTCAATTCGACTGTATGTTTTTTTTATGTTCTTTACCTCAGAACTTTCGACTGGGTGAACCGACTTTGATGATTCTTTTTTTATTTGAAAGCTGGTACTTCCCGTGTGGTTCCATTTCAATTTGGTCTAGTTCTGACAATGGCATTCATGAGAAAACCATATATAAGTCTTTTATGGAATAGTTTTTTTTGTTAAAGTCGTTTTTTTTAAACAATTATTTAATATCTATTCTATTCTCTTAATTTCTCTTAATATCTGTCTATCGCTTTGATTCGCGTAAACATCGAATACATTATCTAATGTGAATAACATTTGTAAAATAATTTATTGTTAAATAATAAAATTATTTGGAAATTAAGTAAGTTATAATAATTATCAATTATGTACCTCAGTTTCGCCAATTAAGTTCTGCACACACTTTAAATCGTCCCAAGGATAAATTTCTATCACATTTGAACTCATTTTACTATCGAATATTTAATTTTTAATAAAATAATGAGTACTTAATTAAACTAAAATCAACAATTAATTGTCTTACACAATTAATTGCTTAATTACACAAACGCACATGCTCACAAACAAAACACAACTAAAGTTGAACCGAAACGAAACTACCCAAGCAGACAAAACCATTATGATAAAATCTAATTTGTCCAAAAAATATCTAGCTTTGATTTGGCCAAGATAAGATTTCCTAAGCATGACATTTAAAAATACAAATTATCTAACACCCGTAAACACAAACAATGATGTGAACAGTAAGCCCGGATACATAGAGTCACCAATTTAAATTCATAAACATTACTTGAGCGATGGACAACACGATGCTTTCATTAAAAGGAACCCTTATGTAAAGTAGCTCGAAAGCTGTGTTACGCAAAGCATAGCTTCGGTGGGAGTGACAGTTGATGAAAATTGTTGTTTTATTTGATACTTTTGACGAACAGAGGACAATAATTATGAGAATAGTAGTGCAAGATTTTCAAACTCCTTACAATTACTACAGTGAGGAAAAATACTGTACTTTTTGTACCCGTACCATTTATTAATATAAATCTATTAAAATTAACTAAAAGGGGCTTTCTAATGCCGGCTTTTTGTCAATTACTTGTGGCATTTAGTTTTAATTTATTTTTTGTAAATGAATGAGTCCTTTAGAATATTCTAACATATTCTTCCCTCTTTCTATAAAATTTTCTCCCTCTGCATCCTTAAAGAATGTGCCAACTACACAGATTTTTCTTTAGCACATAAAAATCACCACACGATTACAGTACGAGAGCCCACGACCAAGACCATAGTAGGGTAGAACTGGGGGTTCTTGATCACTACTTCTTGTATCCTACATGTGATCCAGAACCCCCAATCCTCCACATACAATGTGATTCAGAACCCCCAATTCTCCACACATACAATATGATCCAGAACATCCAATTTTCGATTTTCAAAAAAGTAATTGAATTTCAACTGCATCAAATAAAATCTTCAACCGTTAGCAGCTGAACAGGAATAAAGATTTTATTTACACTTTGTAATTATTCTTATTAGTTGTTTAAACTATACCTAATCAATCTTCAATGGCGTCAATAAACCTGACATCAGCTGTTTATATAATGGACAAGCTGTTACCTAGCCGGCCTGCGTCTCCTCTGGTCTGAGCAAAAATTAGTGCGCATAATTATAAGTTGGACGTATAAAGTTAACATAAGCGAGTATGTATTGACCTGTTATTGATAGGTATGAGAGTGGTCCAGGTATTAGATCATACCTTTGACGACACGCTTGGCTCATTAGATAAGTGAATGGATCTGCATCACAATGTTATTGCAAATATTATGTATTTAATGCAAAGTAGCTGAGTGTGTCGAGTTCGATTCCTGCATAGCAGAAATATGTATTTGTGTCGGTCTGGTTTTGTTGTCATGATTTAATTTTTTATAAAAGTTAGGTAATTAATTATGAATGAAATAGCCAAATCAATAAATAAAACTTACAAAAACCTATGGACCTCGGCGATCCGAAATAAAAACAAGATGATTTATTTTATATTACTCTATACTTTATCTTACCAACACACGGTTGCCTAGCCTGGCCAACCCGTGTCTCATTATTATATTACTAATAATAATAATATTATACCACATTCCAGTGGCGGATTTACCAGTAGGCTGAGTAGGCTGAAGCCTAGGGCGGCAGATTTTAGGAGCGGCAAAGGGGGATGCCCAATTTTGGCCACGAAACACACATCAATTTGTTTTGTTAAAAAGAAATTGTTTTATGTTTAATAATCACGGTATTCATTTATCCAAAAAAGATTAAAAATGTTTTTTGGACGAAAAAAGTTCCGAAGATATAAATGAAATTAGGTTAATCCGTCATTCATTCGTTTGTGCATAAAATAAAAAGTGTTGCCAATTACTCATTTCGTTAAAAAAAAATTGTTAATTCTTTTTTCTCAATCGATTTTTTATGGTGTCATTATTTTATTGCTAATATTATTCAGTTTTTTTTTCGATAATTATTATGATGTTATGATAATTAAACAAGCGAATTGCTAGATGATTTAAAACGAATTCTTTAGATCATTAGAACCCTAATTCTTTTTCCAAAATAAAGGTAGCCTAAGTTACTGCTTATAACACCAGCTATCTGCCAGTGAAATTCCCGATGAAATCGATCCACCCGTTCCGGAGATTAGCCGAAACAAACAGACACACAGACAAAAATTGTAAAAATTGTTGTTTTGGTATATGTACCGTGTATACATCCAAATGCACTTAGTAAAAAGCGGTTATTTTAATATTACAAACAGACCCTCCAATTTTATTTATTTGTATAGATGCATAGATGAGTTCTACCACAGCAGGTAAAATAGTTGATTATGGCACCATACCTTACAGATCTAATCAACATCATACATCATAACATTGTCGTTAATGATTAGATCTTCATAAAAATTTTAATACACAGTTGTGTTGGGATTACAAACTATTATGTTACAGCAAAAGTCAATAATTATGAATAGTTTTCGAAAAAATTGAGATACGATAGTCTACCACGTAACTGCACTTTCTATATCAATCGAAACTGGCACTTTCGATTATTTACAGGGAAGCTTATATACAAAAATGAATCAGATCAACCTATTTCGAAGTCTGGAGATAACACTAGACTGGCAGGTACTGTTTATAAGTATACTACTTTACATCTTCTTGTTATATTATTATACATCTATTATACTTAATGAAAAGTAATAAGTTTTAAAAATTAAATTAAATATGATTTTAAAGTGAGAGTAAAATTTTCTTGTGCTTAGCCTTCAACTACCCACTTTCTGTCTGAGGATGAAATAATTAATCCGTCAAACCTGTGTCTGAATCTTGTAGCAGGGTTCGTGCCCTCCTAGAACCTAAAATTCTAGTATCTAATCATTGGTCATAATCACAACATTGTTAGTTCTCATAATCACAGATTCGTTTCATAATTAAATAATCTAAATATAAATAATAAAACAGACTACAAATCAGTCTTTTAAATAATCAACTAACACATTAATTAGACTTCTTTGCTAATTTAATAAAATGGATTTTAAAAAAATCAGAGCGTCAATAGTTTTGTCCGACAATCTGTTTCTGATTTTTGTAATAATGCCACCGGACAAGGAGAACACTCTCTCGTTTTCAACCGATGTCGGTTTAATTGTGTTTAAGGCTTTATACAGTAGTTCCAAACTTTCTGTACGTTTTCCGGTTCCTTCAAACAACTGAAACTCCTTTTTTTATGTTGTTATTAGAGCAGTCAACAAGATAAGAAGCAGTTCATTAAATGACAGATTATTTGGGCTACTTTGTAGTGAAAATAATGAAGACTATAACCGCTTGCTGTACACACAGAAGTACGATGGCTCTTGAAAAGTGTTTTTCTGAATCGCTTTTTCAATCTATTTGACTTAGTACAAGACTTTTTTTATTCAAACGAAATCTAGGTAGAGGTGAATACAGCAACTTACCGACATTATCAGCATTATCGGTAAAACAGAAAGCTTTACTTACTTACTACCAACACCTGGACGTTCTTCATGCTGATTTTACAGAGCGATTCCAGCACGTTCTAAACAAAAAAACGAAAGTGTCTAAAACTCAGCTTGGTATATATTCATATATACCAAGCTGAGTTTTAGATACTTTCGCAAATGCAGATACAGCAGAATCATCAAATTTAGGACAACTTGTAAAACTCACAACTAATGAATTAAAAGTAAAATTCAGAAATGGATACCAAGAGTTCCGGCACCAAAAATCTATATCAGCTCTCCACCCTGGATTGTGGGATTAGATGGTATCGATAGTATCGACTTTTGGCCACAATACTATCGATATTATTAATATTATCGATACCATTGATAGTATCAATAGTATTGCAGCGTGTCGATATTTTCGATAGGACTATTCGCGCTATCGACTGTTTGTCAAGGTCAACTATCGATAGTAAAACTATCGCTATTGCAACAACCCTGCGCAAAACTATTAACGTCAATTTCGAGACAAATGACTTTGTAGATGTCGAGTTTGCAAATACCGAAATTATAGGTAATCCTGGAATGTTCAAGAGTAGAGTGAATAGTTTTCTTTAGATAGGCGTATACTATCTTTGTCTTCATCGATTCGTTCCATCAGGTGAGTTGAAAGGCATAGGCCTATTCCATTTACCAATAAAATAAAAAGACCGATCCCGAAATTAAGGTTAAAAATGCGGAAATGAAAGCGAAAGGAAAGGAGCACGCGGACAGAAAGATACATGTAGCGGATTCTACTATTCAAGTTGGAAAAAGTTTATGTTAAATAAGGAAGGGAGTGAAGTAGAGCTGGAAAATTATAATAGTGAAAAGCGACTACGGAGAAACGTGGCGTATCTGAAACGTGTTGAAGGACAGTGAAAAGTTTGTGACTGATACTGATAATAACAAAGTTGATGAACAGATAATGTGGGTTATGTTAATCAATGAGAATTAAATCGATAAACCTTAAATTGTTAAACTTTATTTCATGTTGTGATTTATAATGTTAAATAAGGAAGGGAGTGAAGTAGAGCTGGAAAATTATAATAGTGAAAAGCGACTACGGAGAAACGTGGCGTATCTGAAACGTGTTGAAGGACAGTGAAAAGTTTGTGACTGATACTGATAATAACAAAGTTGATGAACAGATAATGTGGGTTATGTTAATCAATGAGAATTAAATCGATAAACCTTAAATTGTTAAACTTTATTTCATGTTGTGATTTATAATGTTAAATAAGGAAGGGAGTGAAGTAGAGCTGGAAAATTATAATAGTGAAAAGCGACTACGGAGAAACGTGGCGTATCTGAAACGTGTTGAAGGACAGTGAAAAGTTTGTGACTGATACTGATAATAACAAAGTTGATGAACAGATAATGTGGGTTATGTTAATCAATGAGAATTAAATCTATAAACCTTAAATTATTAAACTTTATTTCATGTTGTGATTTATATGATCTAATCTGTTATGTTGAATGATTGTGTCCAATTAAACATCTATTTTATTTCTTTTGATTTTGTAAAAGGTAGATGTAGTGTATTATACATAATGAATATATATGTGCGCCTACTAGTGGGGCGTGCGGTGGCGGGGGGGTGCGTGGCAAACGCTCGCCGTGCACTTCTAGTCCGATCGCCGAGCTAGTAGGAGCACAGTGTAGTCAACCTGTTGTTTTATTGCACCAAGCAGAACGGTGCATTCAATATGGTTTTAACCAAGACAATAGCTAAGTATTAATTTATTGACTGGAAGATATCTACCATAAGGTATGGTAGATATCTTCCAGTCAAGTTAAGACAATAATTGCTACGTGGGAAATGAAAACAATGACCAACGCGTGACCCCCCGTACGAACTTCACCTAAAATCCCGCCTTAATATTCTTAATATTCTTAAAAAAAAAAAACTCCAGAACATCCGTTCAGTTAGCCGTTACTGAGCGGATGTTCTGGAGTTTTTTTTTTTTTTCAGTGGTGTGTTATTAACGCGTTTTCTCAATTTCCTGGTTATATTATAAGATGATTTATATTATAATATCAATGCAGGTAGCATTTCTCCAAAAGAAAAACTATTAGGTTTATGGGAACCATTCTTACAAACGTCCATCCAGCACAGAAAATAAAATCTAATAAAAATTGACTTTTGTTGTGTACGCACACGTGCAGTCTAATCGTAAGCTCGTCCAAATCTGTTCAGTACTAAAATTGTATCGTGTAAGTGTGTAAACTTGTCTTGACACGCTACACTTGTCTGACATCTAGAACATGCCTGTTTCATTGAAATAAACTGACTAAATGTAGTCTCACCAAACCCTGCAAGATAATTATATTTTATTTTATTATTTATATTATATTTATATATTTAAATTTTAAAAATATTATGCTCTTGTGGTAATATATAAAGAAAGAGACTTAATTTAAAAAACCCAATAATATTCTGACGTTGTTTTTAATTATTGATGCAGTTATTATAAAGACATATTTTTGACACATCCTGAAATGCAATTGCAATGCTATACCATAACTGGCTATAATAGCTATAAATAAATAAATTGAGATGACCTGAGCTAACAATCCTTAAAGTTCCTAAATTTAACGTTGAGGCCAATGAGAATAAGTGAATGTGTCAGAATTTTCGTCCGGATCTTGCGATTGAATGTCCAAGTCTGGCAACCGTAGGTGAGACATGGAAGTATTTCAGAATCCATGACTATTGTTTTAGTCGTTAGTAAAAGTGAAAACTTCCAATACTTTTCTTTTATTATTATTATAATATTATTGTTCAGTATTAAATATTTGTCATACGTTTCAGTCAAATGATTTACCCCCGCGTCACAGAAATTGTTAAAGGCTTTATTTCATCGTATTATGGTCCAAGTCCAAGACGAGTTGCAGACAGCAACCGCAGGCGGCCTAGTAGCCAGCAGGTGCAGTAGACCGCATTATTGCGTGCGGTCGCAGACGTTTCTGTTCCGAGACGGACTGCAGACCGCACATGCACCGGCTGAAGACCTCAGTCGGTTCCATACCTTCGCGCGAGCCAGAGGGTCGTACAATGCTACCGATAAGTTTAATAATGTGTCTTGTTGGAATAGGAAGACAATGACAACTTGTTGTTACTATTTGCTAAAACGAAATATGGAATCGCTGTACGGTCGGCGTCACCTCACCACCGGTGCTGCGATCTGCCGTTATTGCGCGCCAGGGCCGTACACTGCAATGTCACCTCGTTCAAGATCATTTTCACAGAAACCAGTGGTGTCGCTTTGCAGTTTGCGGTTTCTCTCCATCTTGGACTTGTATCTTTTCTTTAACTTCTGTAAATTACACACTCACACAACACGTAAAAAAAACGTAGTTATAATGCAGCTTCTACTGATATTCTTCGTTGTTCGGCAGTATTTTCGGTGTTTTCAATTTTTACTCTTCGTTTCCTAAAAATTAAAATATAATTAGGTGTGTGTGACTTTTGGTTGAAAAGTTTATTTGACTGAAAAAATATAAAGAATCATTAAGTAAACTTGAACATCAAAAATATCAGGAAGAAGTATATGTAACAAGGTACCGACCGGTGTAAACTTTGTAGTGCACACCTGATCTACATCTACATATATCTAAAAACATATTATTACGTCAGTGAAACTAACCTACACAAGGAGTATTCCGAGATGATTGTCTCACCATCGGCCCTTGTCTGTGGCATTGGTAGATCTTTGGTTTCTGGCAGTGATATACAGACTGCCGCCGTAATAAACGCCGCTCCATTAAATATCGCCAGAGGTAACTTGCTCCATAGTCGATCCTTTGAAACATCAAATTTGAAAAATAATTTAGGCGCAAATAAAATAATAATTTATATCATTCTAGCTGTGCCCGCGACCTTGTCCGCATGGAATAGTGGATTTATATCGAATCAACTGATTAAAAAATAAATTTCAAACTTCTAGCTCTAAATATGACAATACTTCCATACAACTTTTCATCTCCACTTTTCAACCCCTTACACCCCTTTTTTTACATTAAAAAGTAACCTATGTCGTTTCTCAGGCTCTAGACTATCTGTGTACCAAATTTCATTTGAATCGGTTTAGTAATTTTGGTGTGAAAGGGCGACAGGCAGATAGAGTTACTTTCGCATTTATAATATTAGTAAGCAAGTAAGGATTATCCTCAGTGAAACATAAAATATTTTTATACTGTCCGTTATTTGACAGTTCATCTAAGTTTTCGACTAAAACATCTGATTTATTAATGAGATCGTTAACATTCTGGTGCATTATAGGAAAATATTTAAACACGAAAAAAGTCTCAGTTTTGATCTTCAACTTCATGCGGCTTGTTGGAAGGTATGTTGTCTGGGTTTTTTTTTCCATTTACAATATTACATATACACTGTAGATTTTGCATAATTTTACGAACTCCGTATCGATTTATCTTGCCCGATTTTATCAAAAACATATAGGATAAACGTTTGTTTGAGTCCAGTACGTAGACATAGTTATTTGACCAAGAATCCATAATTAGCGGTGCGTTGAATTGTTCTACTCGACAGTCGTAGTCTTGCAATGTGATTATTATATTTGTATGTTGCAATTCAAAAAGTGACTGTTGCATTTCACAAACCAACTGCAATTGCTGCGATTGTTTAAAGTCAGATTCACCTATCATGATGACATATATATTGTAGTAGTACACCTACATAATAAACAGCGCACTTGTCCTACCGACAAACAGCTGTTTTGTGATCGGACGTCGCGCGCGCCGATGATTCATACGGAGGGGGCGCGGCCGAGCACTGCGTCGACAGCGACATTCCTCGGTGCCAGACAGAGAGCGACGTGTCTCACTCTAACATCGTATGATCCTTTTCGAGTTATACCCTATTTATTTTGTATGTGAAAAGCTATATATATAAGAACGCACATAGTAAAATATAGATTATTCTGCCATTGCTGTTTTCATTGTATACTCCTAAAGTACTCCTAAAGTGGTGACCCCGACGTGCCAAGAACCATGTTGACCGACGAGCAAATAAAGGAGGTAAATTCGGTGTGCACGTGCCATAACCAACCGTCGACGTCACATGATCGAGCCTCTGTTGACACCAGCATCATCAACATGATCAAGACCCTGACTCAGGAAGTCGCAGCATTGAAAACAAACCAGTCCAGGTATCACCAGTCACGACCACGCTATTCAAGAAGCCGTTCACGGTCAAGGTCGTACGACCGTCGGACACCCGACACATTGTGTTATTTTCACAGAAAATTCGGCAAGGCAGCATACCGCTGTAGGAAACCATGCAGTTTTGAAAATAAGGAGCTGGCGGGAAACTAGAGATGACTTCAGCCGTGGCGGAGGCCGAAGTCAATGACATAGCATCCTACCGCCTATTCATCAAAGACATAAACAGCGGAAAAAAATACCTCGTCGATACCGGTGCAAATGTCTCCGTGTTACCTACAAGTGTGTGTAAAAGAGAAATTTCAACTCCGAACAATTACCTTTACGCCGCTAATGGGACTAAGATACCTACATTTGGCGAGCGAACCGTCGTATTAAATATTGGCATGCGACGACCTTACAGTTGGCGATTTATAGTTGCGACAGTCAGTAGACCCATATTAGGGGCTGATTTCCTCCATCACCACTCCCTTATGGTGGATCTTCGCGGCAGAAGACTAGTTGATAAAAATACGAATATGTCTACTGCAGGATACATTTCGCCTACAACGGAAGCAGGCATTCGAACAATAGATAACAACCTACCCTACCACGATTTACTGTTACGATACCCGAATATCACAAGGCCAAGTTTGAACCCAGTACCCCACGGTGAAGTAGAACACTATATTGAGACAACCGGACCACCTATATACGCAAAGGCGAGACCCCTACCACCTCATAAATATAACGCAGCAAAAGAAGAGTTCCAACTTATGATGTCACAAGGTATCTGCCGACCATCTAATAGCCCCTGGGCGAGTCCATTGCATATGGTGTTAAAAAAAGACGGCACCTATAGGACTTGTGGTGATTACCGTAGACTCAACGCCGTAACAACGCCCGATCGCTACCCGATCCCACGTCTTCACGACTTCACACATAATCTGCAGGGCAAGAAGATCTTCTCTAAAATAGATTTACAGAAGGCATATTATCAAATAAAGAACAGAACAGAAGATATAAAGAAGACAGCTGTTATTACTCCCTTTGGACTTTACGAGTTTACGAGAATGTGCTTCGGGTTAAGAAACGCTGGTCAAACATTCCAAAGGCATATCGATAACGTGCTACGAGGTCTACCTGTCTTTCCATTCCTTGATGATATTCTTCTTGGTTCTGAAACCACAGAAGAACACAGAAGAGACCTCGAGGAATTATTTAAACGGCTTAACGACAACGGACTACAAATTAATGTAGCTAAGTGCATCTTTGGTCAGCCAAAACTAGACTTCCTTGGCTATACTATAAGCTCAGAAGGTATTTCTCCGACAGAAGAGAAGATTGAATGTATAAAAAAATATCCACGACCAAAAACAATAGAAGATTTACGTCGCTTTATTGGAATGTTAAACTTTTACCGTTTAAATATACCACACGCGGCTGAACATCAAAAACCGTTAAATAACTACTTCCATAATGCAAAGAAGAACGATAAAACTCAAATACAATGGACAACAACGGCAGAACAAGCTTTTGAAAAATGTAAACAAGACATAGAAAAAGCAGTACGCCTCGCTTACCCGTCCCCGAGCAAACCATTCGTATTGATGACCGACGCTTCGAACACCTGCGCCGGCGCCGCCATACAACAAAAGATTAACGGTGTATGGAGACCACTAGGATTCTTCTCTAAGAAGTTTAGCGACGCTCAACAAAAGTATAGCACATACGATAGAGAGTTGCTTTCCATATATATGGCTATACGTAATTTTCGGCCCGTATTTGAAGGACGTGAATTAATTGTACACACAGATCACAAGCCATTGATCTATGCATTGACGGCAAACAGTAAGACAGAAACACCGCGACGGACCCGATACTTAGAATATATCGGACAGTTTACGTCCAATATTCAACACGTAGCGGGTAAAAACAATCAAGTTGCCGACGCACTTTCACGAGTTGAAACCATAACTTGCCCCACTCCAATTGATTACGACGAGTTAAAAAAAAAACAAAATGAAGACAACGTTTTAAAAGCCTTAGAGAAAAGCGGCAAATACAATTTAAAAAAAATCGCAACTCCATTTTCAAATATCGAAATCACCTGCGAGTTGTCAACAAAAACAGCGCGACCATATTTACCACCTGATTTTAGAAAAGACGCATTCCACGCGATACACGACCTTAGCCACCCAGGAATAAGAGCCACAAGAAAATTAATTACCGAGCGTTACTTCTGGCCTTCTATGAACAGCGATGTAAGCATATGGACTCGAACCTGCGACCCATGCCAGCGAGCGAAAGTACAACAACACACAAAGTCGCCCGTGGGGAGTTTCGAACAAGTTGATCGACTGAATCACGCACACATCGACATTGTCGGTCCGTTACCGATGTCAGAAGGCTATCGATATCTACTTACCATAATTGACCGAGCTACTAAATGGCCGGAAGCTTGCCCACTAGAGGATATAACCGCAGAAAAAGTCGCTGACGCCTTTTATCAATATTGGGTAGCAAGATTTGGTTGCCCCGTAACAATAACCACGGATCAAGGCAGGCAGTTCGAATCAGATGTGTTTAAAAGACTAATGCATCGTATGGGGATACATCGCACACGTACTACAGCCTACCACCCGCAAGCGAACGGGATGATAGAACGTTGGCACCGAACGCTGAAGACTGCACTCGCAGCGAGACTTAATTCTACAACATGGACTCAAGAACTTCCTACAGTCTTATTGGGATTACGAGCTTCAATAAAAGAAGATATAGGCGCTAGTACAGCTGAGTTGTTATACGGCCAAGGCTTGCGATTACCTGGAGAATTTTATGATGAATCCAATAAACATAAAGATACATCTTCCAACCTCATGGAAAGACTGAATATAGCATTAAAGAAAGCCCAGGCACAAAGGATCTCCAACCGGTCAAAGGCGACATTCATTCACGGCGAACTATATAAATGTTCACACGTATATATTCGCAATGATGCAGTCAACAAGCCTCTAACACCCACTTACGACGGCCCGTACAAAGTTATGAATCGCCAAGATAAATACTACACTGTGCAGTTACGCAACAGAAGTGCCAACATATCCATCGACAGATTGAAACCAGCTTTTCGAATGAACACTGAATCCGAAACATCTATAAATGATGATACATATATCACTAGATCAGGGAGGATATCGAAACCCTCGGTACGCTTTCGCTAGCGGGGGAGTGATGTAGTAGTACACCTACAAAATAAACAGCGCACTTGTCCTACCGACAAACAGCTGTTTTGTGATCGGACGTCGCGCGCGCCGTAAAGTACCCCTAAAATATCATATTCTGTATAGTCCTTTAGCTTTTGCAGGAGTTGTCTTATGCCGCCACCAGACTTAATATAATAACGTCGTTTCTTTTATTGCATAGAGCAATTTCTTTTGATTATTGTTACTTATTGTGCAGAATTTATTTTTGGTCTAGAACGCTTTATTCTTGGTATAGATATTATCTTGTTTATTGTCTGAGTCAATAAATTTTGTCGTTCCATCTGTATTTGTGCGTTGCGATGCAATTGTTTTAATGCTGCTTTAGCCTTGTGTATTATTTTATCTGGGCTAGGTGGATGTACTGACAGTCCACGGTCTACTGAACTGAGGTTTAATGAGCTCTCTTTATTGACTAGTTCCTTTATTCTGGTAGATCTTTTTATTGACTTTTTTTCCTACGTGGACTAGTTGCACTTGGAGATTTAGTGCAAATGATTTTTAGCTGGGCTATTGTTGCTGATTGATTTTGCACAATTCCAGACAGTGACTGATTCTCTTGCAACAACTTTTCAATTTCATTATCAGCGCTTCTAAGTTGATTCTGCAGCTGTTCTATGATATATTTTAATTCCTCATCGTAGTTCCTGATCGATAAGCCTGGAAGACTCAACGTTGAAGATTGGACATAGTTGAGGTAAACGAATATTCAGATTCATTTAAGTGACTTTTCTTGTTTTCTTATCGTAATATTTTCGAGAGAGATATTTACGTATTTATTATTTCTTGCTTCTTATGCTCTCTCTCTCTCTCTATCTTATTTCCACACAGATTTTTTTTTTCATGCAATGTAAAGTTTTCCCTTTTCGAAAAGAAACTTTTATAAGGACAACACCACCAGCATTTATCTAATTCAACAGTAAAACGACTATTTGATCATTTTACCTGTAGCCACAATTATAATCTAAGCTTGAAAAAGAACTGATCATGCACCTTGGTAAAAAAATCTACTAAAGTACTAGATTTGTTTTCCGTGTGGAATCCCCTTCAGTTCAACTACTCCCCGCTTAAGGTACCAATGGCAGTAGTTGAGTCATATAAGACAGTAATTTAGTTTTCATATGGCATCATTTCAGTTCTGCTCTTTACCGCTTCAGCTAACAATGGCAGTAGTTGTCGTATAAAGCCAATAATTTAGTTCCGATACTTATGTTTTTCAAAACGTTTTTGTATCGAATTTGTTGAATCTGCCTATTTTTGTATTGAATCATTTCAAGGGTTTATTGATTTTTTATATAGCACTACACTTTATAATACATTTATAAACCACTGTTTTTGTTTACAGTATCTAATATAATCACTTTATTTTGCAGTTATCGTATTAGTCAGTTAACAAATTCACTGGATAAAAGTCGTCATCAACGATATGACAGGAGGTTCTTAAGTTTATTACTAACTTTTCACTGTTATTATGCGTATAAGAAAGAGTCAGATATAACAAATTATTCAGAATTAAATACGAGTGCGATGTAAACAAACTCGGGGTTACCACACTTCCTTCCTAGACTAAAGCTTGAACTCAAAAAGATTAGTGTTCAAATATTTCGTAAGTAGTTTTCATTAAATGGTGGCGCCGATTGCCACAGAGATTGGCGCCTGACATGAATCTAGTCAGGCACCCCGCAACATATTTAATAAAGTTAAAATACTTACCGAGAACACAATAAAAGGTGACAATACATTGGCTAAATAGGCACTCATGTGCAAGATGGACGTCCCTGAAGCTCTAAAGGGAGTCGGTATTATCTCAGTACACCACTGCATAGCAGCTGTATAGGTTATGATCATGAAGAGACGCGCTGCTATCGCCAAACCTGCCTGAGGTAGCCCTGTAAATGCCAGTAATCATCGTGCAATTTACATATATCTCTAAAACAAAGAACAAATATTGTATAAGAACAAAGAAATAGAAAAAGACAAATTATATGAGAATAGTAACTTTAAGGAGACACACGAAAAAAAATGGAGGGAGTTGTATCATTACGTCAACAACAACTACGTAATACGTCTATTCAGATAAAGATTTTTCCCAACGTGGTACCCATTATATTGCATCTGCAAAATTTCCCAATGAGCCACGTGATACTCGATACGTGATGACGTGACTTTGAAAACGTGATTAATTTTCAATATGCAATCATCTCGGAAATATAAAGTCATGTGTAAACATACATAATTTAATATTTTTTCTCACATATTTAAACTGGGAAAAGAATACTTGGTTTATTTTTTATTTTGCATCTGAAAACTTGAACCGATAGAAAGTTCTTTTTGCGTGGTTTTATGTAACTGTGAATTAAGCAAAATGTGCGTTGGGAATACTTTGAAGGATCCATCTATATAATAAATAGGCGAGACAAAACACTTAAAAACAATTTTCTTCCATGTTTCTCAACCGATTTTGTGTAGTAGCTATTGATTAGTTTAGTGATACCTGTCAATAATTAATATATTGATCAGATTTTATTTCACAACACATTCAAAACTAAATGAGTTAAGGTTGAAATTCGACTACCAGGCAATCTCTAGTTAAATTAGTAACGTGTAATCTTGAAAAATATGTATTTTGCTTAAATGCAGATCTATGTAAAAAGCTACGTAGGTGTAGGGCTGCCATCCGTCCGGGTTTCCCCGGATTTGTCCTAGTTTAGAGGGCGTCCGGGGAGCGTCCGGGCGGGGTTTTCAAAAAGTCTCCGGGTAAAACCCAGACACTCTGTGCATAGGGACAATTATAGTTTTTAGAAGAATCGTTAACAAGCTAAAAATTTCAATGGAATCAGCCTTAACTATGTATTTTCTATTCAGAAGGATGCCCTATACAACGTATCTGAATATAACATAAGAAGTATAGTAGGCAGAGTGGAATCCTTTAGACAAGGAATTCAATAAAAAACAGAGCAGACACGGATAGTAAATTTTGTCAGTCTAAACAATTGCACCAATACAATTTTATAGCAAAATTAAGTTAATTAAGCATAAGAATATTGCCTTGCAATATGTGGAAATAGAAAGAAAGAAAAGAAAGACAGTAGTTTTATTTTAAATTACATTCGCACATAAAACTCTTCTTTAAAAATTTATTATGTTCTAAATTTCAATAGCGCGATGTACGAGTAGGTTCAATTAATTGGGAATATTTCAAAATGTTTGATAGGACGGCAATGGTTCCGGTCGTAAAAAGATACCTACCATCACAAATAAATAGAGTAGCAAATAAGAATATAGTGGATATTAATGCTGGCCCGCAAGTGGAACTTCTTCTCCCGAATCTGAAAAGTATAAAACAAGTGTAAAACAATCACGGTTATGGCGATAGCCTCCTTGCTTCTTCTGTTTCTGCTTTTTTTTATTTCAGTGTGAATGTAAGATATTTTCAGCGAACTATTTACTCAGAGATGAACTTTTGTTTAACTTTTAGTTGGGGGATCGCACATGCCATCAACAACAATGGTTTTACAATGTGGTAACAATATTTAAGCGTAAAAAAAAATTACTGGTATATTCTGCATTTCGAAGCGGCACCTGTAACATTTTGTGGGCAGAGCGATAGAAATACCAATTCATTCATCGTTTCATCGTTCATCATTCTTACGTGATCTATTCATTCAACTATTTAAGATGATATCTTAAGGCATTCATCCAATTTCAACAAAACCACCAGATATGCCATAATGTTTACAAGGATAATATTTCTTAAAATAATAATAATAATTAGGACATGTCCAAAAATGGTGTGCTGTACTGCCCCTGAAATGAATGGACTGTCGGTACTGCGACAGTATGTCTTCAAAGGTCCATCCAGCGCTAACCCGCGAGGTGGCAAGCGGACTCCATCTACTAAGTCGGCGATGTCCAGACACACGCGGCCACCCCTTCACCCCTTCTTTGTAAATACGCTTCTAACCAGCACTAACAAAACCTGGTTTTCAATGTTTGCCACTCACACTCATGATTACAATATTACAGGAACTACTGTCTCAATATAGACACAAATAA
This sequence comes from Euplagia quadripunctaria, assembly GCA_963859945.1. Taxonomy (NCBI): domain Eukaryota; kingdom Metazoa; phylum Arthropoda; class Insecta; order Lepidoptera; family Erebidae; genus Euplagia; species Euplagia quadripunctaria. Next base: position 24,911,444 of record OY982560.1, read on the forward strand.
ATGAAGACATAAAATATTATATTGAAGAAGTCAAATAAGTTACCATTGATAATTAATTGCTTAATTTACAAGCCACTAATCTCCAAGTCTTACCAACCGGTAAAAATGTTAATCTAACTTTTTTTTTGTTTTGCGCATGAGAAACCGCCGCGCGCTGTCATCGCCATCGTTGTTTACAGTGGGGTGGTGTATCAGGTTCGAATTATCTAAAGCCACACAGTGTAGCATACTAAACCTATATAGATATAGAAGGGCTTAGGGAGTGACTGCACATAAGCATGTTATCTTGCATTGCTTTCAATTAAACCATGTAGATAATTCTACATTTTACTCACCTATCAAGAACAACAGCAACTGTGACAATGGCCACAAACTCTGAGACTTCATTAACACTGAAGACGCCAAAGAAACTCAAACCAAATGTACCGGACAAACGCATCACCCCATCGAAGACAACACCACATCCCATGAATACAATAATCAACTTGATCATCGCGTTTCGTAGTTTAGTACTCTTACACATGCTGAAGATGGACAGCCTCTCTTCCACTTCTGCTTTATTTGAAAATACCTAACAGCAACAGAAAGTATTGTCATCATGCCGCTATACTGTTATCTGAAAAATTTTGAATTTTTTATGTGAAACTTCTTTAGAATTGTTGTGATTTGAAAATTCGAGGAAACGAAAAAGCAACACTAAAAAGAGACAACCGTATTCATAAATAGGGTTTAGCCTGCGAGAGAATGAGATAGAATACAAGTATACAGTGTTTCCTATAATCTTTGTCTTTGCGCACGCGTATTACGAAGCCTTCAGAAAATGCGTCATAGTCAACGTGGTATATCATTCACGTGTATCATTTTTGTGCATTTACGCATTAAAATTCGTTGGTTAATTAATTTATGTTAATTAATTATTTAACATATCTGTGTCATTTGACCAATAACTTTTATATAAATTTTCTAAAATTAAATTTATTAACATTACTTTTTATTTCTCATTCGCTCGTAGGCTTCACTTTTCTGAAGTTTCATTTCTGCCGTGTGTGAATTGCACATACACACTTTTTTTTTACATTTATTGGTATCTTTTTTGTTTAGTGCTTTCAAAATGTATAGAAAAATATGTCAGTTAACCACTGTAAACAATCAAATGAATTGGGTGAATCAATAATAAAATTTAGCAAAACATTTCATATCTTTTACTTTTATTATTTCATCTTTTTAAGATAAAAAATCGTAAAGAGATGAAATGATAAAAGTTGTTTTTTGGGTATTTTACTTTAGTAAAATATGAATATTTATGATTTATCTTTTATAATATTTTATCTCAATTTTACGTTGACGTACAACACAATTGTGTGCATCGTTGTAAGTTTAAATGTAAGTAAGTTTACATCTATCAGTCCAAACTTTCGCATTAATAATAGTGGTGAGATAAACTTTTAGAACTCAAAACTAACTTTACTGCATTTACCCGATTTTCAATGCTATATATGCGATTTTCAATGATTTCAATGCAATAAACCCTCGAAATGTAATCTGTGCATAAATAATGTTACATTATGCGCAATTTATTTTATTATTACATTTAATTTATCGCAATAAAATATGTTACTAAATTTTAATTTTGTTATTGCATATAACAGTGAAGTAAATATGAATATGTGTAAGACATTGTTTGCTAATGAAAGATTTGTTGTACAAAAAAGATTTTTTCTTCATTCTGTTTTATCTCTCTTAATTTTATTTCACAATATTTAGTTGCCTCCTTGGCTGAAAAGGCCATAGTACAGGATACTCTACTTTAAGTTCTAAAACTTTGTAATAAATGTTTTTTTTGTGGGAACTATGTATTATTATGATAAATATTGTAATGCACTGTATGTATATGGGTGCCAGTGTTAGGTGCAACAACTTTGCATTGTCAGGTCGCTTTGAAGACTTTAGCTGAATTTGCTTTGGAGAAACTTGTGAATTTGTGTTAGCATTTATAAGAGTTTAAATGGAATAAAATAAATCAGTTTGAGTTGTCCTTACTATAAATTCACCCATTACTTCATCGGGAATCTTCGTTTTGTTGATTCGCTCAATCCTATGCAGTATCGCTACGGCTTCGTTAACGCGACCTCTGGTTACCAACCATCTAAAAAGTAAACTTTTCAGTATATTCTTAAATTACCTACTTAGAAACTATTTGAAACGGACCAAACCCTAGTACCTACTTATTTATTTTGATTGTAATTTAAACAGACTTTATTAACATTATTTTCTTTTCTACATTTGGACATGACAAACACTTAGAACGCAGTATTGAATTGGCCTGATATTTATATTATATGTGTAACTTGGGACTTATCGCGATAATATATTTAAGGTACAAAACCTTTTTGGTTACCCGACGTTTCGATCGAATTGCCCTGATCGTGGTCACGGGTGAATATATGATCGCGATTAAGTCCCGAGTTACACATCTAAAATGTATCAACGTCGCGAACGTTTAAAAACAAGTTATTAATACTTCATGTCGGTTAACTTCGATTTACACAGATCATTTAAACTCAACATGCTTACTTCACTTTTTAACCGACTTCAAAAAAGGAGGATGTTGCTTGTTCGGTCGTATGTATTTTTTTATACGTACTTATCACATCGTGTCAAGGTCAGATTGTTTTTGGGAACTCTACGGGAGGCCAATACGACTGGAATACCAGCTGGCTCTCGTCTCGTCTTAAGCATTTACTATATTTATTTTGTGCTAAGTAGATAATGTTACAAATGTCTGTCAAGACGACAAACAACCACTTTATTAATCACCATTCACCATAGAGAAACTATTGGTATTTTTTTAGCTTACCTGACACTTTCAGGCAAGAACCACGGCGCTAATATCACAATAAACATGGGTGCTGAAGTAACCCACATCAGTATGCGCCAGTCAGCAATGTAAAGTGCCATCCAAGGTAAGGTTATGCCGGCTATCGCGAAAGAAAATGCTAAAATTAAGTTAGCTACCAACGTCCGGTACTGAGAACCGACGAATTCAAGAACTGAAAATATGAATAATTTAAATTAGTACACTCTTGCGGTGTCAGAATCCGCATGTATTCGCCATTAATGCGACAGACAGCCCTCTATGCAGAGGATGTCTCAACGCAGAGGAAACGGTCGCCCACGTTATCCTGGAATGCGAGGGCAGTGGCCACACAACGGGCCAATATTCTCGCAGATGAGAGGTCACTCCTAGAAGCTTGTGGACGCCCCAGGAGGCTTCTGTGCTTCCAGAAGGAGCTAGGCTTACTCAACTAGCCAGCTATATTTGCCCTTTACTAATACCAATACCAATAGTACTCTTTCTGCATCAAAACAAAATTCTTCTTCATTTCTCTTCATCTTCATATGCCACTAGATTTATAAAATAATTATTTGAAAAAACTTTTACTTCATGTAACTAGAAAAAAGTAATAAAACATTTAGTATTCAAAGTCAAAAAGATGAGAGTTTAATTTATATATTTGGAACCGGTGAATGTTAAAAAAATGGCAATTCAAAGATTTAAGATCCCTTAAAGTTTTCAAATAATTTACAATAAGATAGATAGATTCGCTTTATTGTACATCACAAATATAAGTTCTAGGAGTAACAATAGCTGGCAGTGAACGAACTCTTGATTAATCATAAAATTAAGATCTTTAGAAGATCTTATTAGAAATGTAAGATGAAAATTTATTAAACAATCTACATATGGGTTTACAATTTTGAACAAAAAATATTTATATTCAAATCAAACTCATTAATTAATTCCTTTCTATATAACCAAGGGTTGAGTAATAAATCTTTGAATTAGCAATTTTTTTTTACACTTAACATGTAAAAAAATTACTGTCATTCAAAGATTTAACGCTTATTTGCTACAAATTTATTTTTTACAACTTGAAATACTTACTTAAAATATAGAGGATCATAAAACAGTTGTCATACGTTAAGCCGGCCAAGAATCTGCAGAGTATGAAATCCCACAGGTTTCTCGTAAATATTGTTGCTATACCGCCGATACCACCAATCAAGTTTGTTGCTAAAATAATACAGAACTCTCATGGGTAAGATACATAAAAATATAAGTTTGTACTTGAAACATTTTCGTCAAAAGGAACATTTTAATTCTTTAATAACAATCAAAATTCTAGAGAAAAGATTTGCTTTGATGCAGCTATAGGTTATTGTTATCATTACCTCGAAACAAATCTATCCCCTATATCTATGTTGGATGGCTTTGTTGTCTGTAGTCCTAATTGTAGCTATGATTTGGAGCTAACGCTTGTAAGTATAAAGATATTGCTTAACTCCAATTAGTTGTTCTGAGTATTTATTTGTAGATTCAGTTATTATTATGACAATATAATATGCAGTGGTATGCAGGTCACAAAATGTTCATATCACGTTTTCTGTTTCAGTTGCGGCCCAGTTGATATTTCCGTCAATACATAATATAATAGCTGACCCGCTCAACTTCTCCCGCGTTTGTAAAACTTCCCTGTTTTTGCAATATTTTTCATTGATGCTCCATTCCTATTGGTCTATTGGCCTATTGGCCTTCCTCGATAAATGGGCTAGCCAACACTAAAATATTTTTTCAATTCGAACCAGTAGATGCTGAGATTAGCGCGTTCAACATAACAAACAAACTCTTCAGCTTAATAATGTTAGCATAGATTAAAACCTGGTCAAATTAGACGCTAGTATATTGAATACGAAGATAATAAGACTAAAATAATTTCAACGTACCTATTATGGTCGGTACTCTTCCAAAGCGATCAGCAAGCAACCCGAAAGTAAAAGTTCCCATAACGGACCCGACGAAAAATATAGACTGAGCTATTGGAATATAGCTTGCACGATCACATACCCATTCCCTCTGTAAATTATAATAAAGAATATATATATTTTTCATATAATATTATAAATAATAAAATTTCTATCAAGCCCAAACTATAATATTGTGTGGAAAATTAAAAAGTTCAAAATTTTGAACTTTTTAACATCAACGATTTTTAAAAAGTAAGTCGAATATTGTGTTTATCCACTAAACTAATTTGAAAACTCAGACTGTAGATATTATTTATAGAAAAAAAGACAACCTCAAATTCGAATACATTAAGATCAATGTTAAAGATCACTAACTTAACTTATAACTCCTAACCAAACCACCAGGACTATCCATACGAATATTTCATAAGTGTCTCTAGCAGCTTATTTATTTTATATTATTTTTATTAGTTTTTTAAGATTTTTTCGTTATTTTAAATAGGGGTTTATTTCGTAGACCAATATTCGAGATGCCCAAACCTTTATGCAAGACCGGATCACTCTTAGTGATTTTAACAGATTTTGTTGTCTTCTTGTACTTGTCTCGCTGGTGAGAATTACAAGTTGGATAAGCAGCGGACTGTACCAGACCATCTTATTTCCATCCTCCTTTCTCCAGTATGCCCTCTACTAACCAGAAGGAGAAGTAGATATACAAAGCGTACCAAAACGTAACGTAAACGAAATCAAACTCAAGCAGAAAACCCGTCTCCAAACAATGAAATTATAGTTTAGAAAATTAAAAAAACACACTTTAATAGTGAGCCAAAGTAAAAAAGATTTCCACTATCCATCTCCTGGCTTCATCATCAGACCATCATTACTAAGCCCAATCTGTAGGACTCGCCAAAACGAATCATATGAGCCCAAACTTGTAGGGTTTACTAGCAGCCACTGAAGAGTTCCACTATCCACCTTCTGATTCCATCAGCAGATCATCTCCAAGTGCTTCAAATTATAGTATTCTCACCCAAACTACATATACATGCAAAGTTTCGTTTCGATACTACAATTAGAAGTAAATTAAAATTGACTTCCAAGATTTCTTTACGTAGTAAAATTAGGTCGTTGCTTAGCGTGGGATATGGAGCTTCATAAACTCCCGTGTTTTTAATTTTTTTTTTTAATATCTTCCATACGTAAGATATCATGAAACCCTTTTTTTGTGTGGAACCCCTCACGGGTCGTCACCTCACCGGGCCAACGGTAAGGTATGTCTTACTCGACCGACCAAAACCACAGTGTTCCGTCACTGGATCTTCTTGCCGGGGCCTCAGGTGTACCCTAGAAAGTAAATTCCTGTAAACCCCGGCAGACTTGGCCCCCTGTTGAGCAAGCGACCAAACCATGATGTACCTGTCCAATCTAATTTAGATACATTCGCGCGGAACACGTCGCGCTGCCGTCTCAGGCCTGCTTCTGGTAGGTCGACAGATGGCCTTGTTTGTTGCCCTCAGGCAAGGAGCGCACATGGAGGTCGGAGATCGTTTTGCACCCTGGTGCATCTTCTGCGGGACAGAAGAGTACTAGTTCTCTCCTGTTTAATTTCCGCCGCTTCTTTGCCATCACTATCTCACAGAACGAGGCGGCGGCAGTCTCGCTCTGGACCAAACACGTGATCATGGTCTCCAGCGAAAGGCTACCCACACCGATAGCCGCCGCTAGGTCCGCACGCTGCTACACTCCACTAAAGTGTGGAGTGCACTGCGGGGCCCGCAGTGAAGATGCCATGAAAGCCTGGAACCCCTTGATGGATCGCTTGTGCACTTGTCTAGCAAAAAGCAATTTGAATTAAATATTTTTTGTTTGTTCTATAATAAAAGTCCTTCACAGCGTGTGAATTAATCTTAAAATCTATGACTATTAAGTAAAAATCGTTACGAAATTCTTAGAAATTCGACTGATAAATACCATCCGTTGCAACTCACCTCCGAAGTAACGGTGTGATACGGTATATCACTCAACTCAAATTCAAAGCCCTGCTGGCAGGGTACAAGAGATTCTCCATTTGCGGGCGGAGTCAACGTCTCCAATACTTTAGTCCAATTAGTATCGAAGGTCATGCAGTGGTCCCACTGACCTGTAAGAGCTCCAGGTGCTGAGAGATTTCGTCTGTAATGATGAGATTTTTGAAGTGAAAACTTCTTTACCGTTGTGCACTTTTTGGGATGGGTGAAAAATGTTAAACTCACATCAGGACACGTGACGTGATAGAAAATTCGTTAGACGGAGCCGAGTTTCTTATATTTAAAAAAATATGACATTCGAAATTCAAACATTTATGAGCGGCCAGGAGCGCAGATCTTCCAGTTACCTACTCGTAACTCGTAGTAAATATAAGCCACTAGCAGCACCCTGCGGTTTCACCCGCGTAAGTCCCGATCCCGTATAAATATCCAATACCAATGTTCTGCAGGGATAACCGGAATTGATGAAGAATTAATCAAGAGATTATATGTGATTCTTCAAACCATGACATCAGGATTCCCTAGGAACGCAGGAAAATTCGGCCAGTATACACTGATAACCGCGCAATTATACGTAAGCAAATATGACTGGTACTACATGCCATCTTCGGTCCATAAAGTACTTTATACATGGTGCTAAAATAATAGAGCATTATGCAGTTTCGCCTATAGGACAATTATCCGAAGATGCCCAGGAAGCCCGAAATAAAGATTACAAGAAATATAGGTTACATCACGCTAGGAAGTGTTCCAGATCAGCAACAAACGAAGACGTACTGCAAATTTTGTTTCATACATCTGATTCTTATATATCTAGTTTAAATAAACCCATTTTTTTAATATTCAAATAAGTGTTTGACGAAGCTAAAGAATTGTTGGAAATAGAAAGTGATGAACAGGATAAGCGCTAATTTTTTTATCATGTAATTTTTTTGTATGTTTGTTTAATAATAATAATAATTTAGTTTTAAACTTATTTTAAGTAAAAGTGTAACTTTTATTGCTATTTTATTATAACTGTATAATTTTTTGTATGTAATTTCGTATAACTTTATCTTTGTCATTTTTTTACGAAAAACATATAATTTTTAAAATTATGATGTTTAATTTCTTTTATTGCCTAGATTCATTAATACGTGAAAAAAATTTCAAGGAGAAACATCACAAAACAACAGAGTTATCGATTTTTGAGATGAAAAATACCGGTTGGTCCCATAGTGCGCCGCCTCGGCCCCGCTGACTTCGTGTCCGAGGCCTAAGAGACTGCTTTCATAGTGAATAAGGGGAGGCTTTCATAGTTAGACGCGGCTTTCATAGTGGATAAGAGGTGGCTTTAATATCTCGACAACCATTTGACCAATTTGAAATGAAATTTTGTAAAGATCGGATCAACGATACTCTAATTATCATCGAACAAATAAACACATACACGATACATACAAACTCCAATTTTCCGGTCTTGATATGGAGATCTCGCTTCGCTCGATGAATAAGAAACCTGACTCAGTTTTCTTGTTGGAAGGGTAAATGCATGGGGTACGAAAAGAAAAATAAAACATTTAGAATGAATAATAATTCTTTCAAAAAAAAAACCGACTTCAACAAAAAAATATTCCACACCACACGGGAAGCACCAGCTTTCAAATAAAAAAAGAATCATCAAAATCGGTTCTTCTAGTCGAAAGTTCTGAGGTAACAAACATACAGTCGAATTAAGAACCTCCTCCTTTTTTGAAGTCGGTTAAAAATACTGATATTTGTTGTCACTGGCGAGCCCAAATAATTTGACGTGACAAAAATCGGTAAGTGTTTACTACACAGATGGTAATTATATGTAGGACTCCAATTTTCCTTATTCATGTTTTCCACCCATGAGTGCTTAGTGAGTGTGTCGGTGGGAAATCTAAAAGTATAAAGCAAACAAGTAAAATATACAGAATACCGTTGTAAACAGCCAGTAAGATGCTAGGGTTTATTTTAACAATTTAGAAATAAGAATTAAGAGAATAATGAGAAATAATTATGAACAAATTTATCGACACATTATCGATATGGAATAATCGCAACCCTATTCAGTAACTGTTTATTTGATTAAACAATGAAATCTGAATCCTATTTACATATAAATGTGATGAAATTTAATAAAATAAGTATATAATAGTATTAAAAAGCTTCAGACATACAATTGAAACATTTATAGCCAAGAAATTCACTAACTTGTGAAACGTTATTCCGCTGCCTTTTTGGTACCGAGTTTTACAAAATACACAAACTCTCATTATATAAATGTTTTCTATATCACTTCGCAAACACCAAACACAAGAAGTAAAGTCTTATTTCACGATAAATAAGTAAATCAACAGAGACGCGTCAACAGAATACAACGGCCATTTGCATCAGATGTCAATTTTAGTACCCGAGACGCTCGTGAGGGGCGCTTCAAAACGGCACAAAAACAACTGTCATTTCTTATAGAATATTTAGTCCAGCGTACTTGTATAATAGAGGTCAGTGCATTGTCATATCTTCAGGTTATCAATCGTGAAAGTTAGGTACAGAATCGTCTAATTTATTTTGCCAGATACGCAATGAGGTTATAATTTGACACCAATACGAAGCTTTTAAATAGGTCAATCGACGCTTCGGAATTTATTATTCTCCCTCACTCTGTTTTCATGAAAACTACAAGATCATGACCCTCAGTAGCCTTGCTCGTCAGCTTGATCTTGCTTTAAAGAATTAAGGATGTCCAAAGAGACGGTTAAACTTTTACATTTAGGAAAAGATGACTGAACTAAATTAAAAAAAAAAAAAATGTTGGAAGTAACTGCATAAATGCATTGTTAAAAAAAAAGGCTGAGATGCATACGCAATTATTGTTAAGTATGGATGAACGGGACAGATTGCAGGATATAGTTGACGGCAGGCTTAGAAAACGATACCGATACGATATAGTTAATTTTACCTAAATTATATTGTACCAAAATTCATCCAAATAAACTTTTTTTTTGTAAGACAACAGTAACTCCCGCATTAAGAATATTCTTGTATCGCGGAGGGCTTCACAAATATTTAAAGAACGGACACAAATAACACCTAACACCCAGACTCAGGACAACTATTTGTGGATCACACAAATTTTTTGTCCCGTGTCCCGTCCCGTCCCGGGATTTGTTTGACATCATTCGGCGCGGCGTAGTGGCGAGGTGACCACTTAACCATTGCACCGTGCAATCAATCTGAAAACTTCCAGCTCTGACTAAAACCTTTGAAAAAAATATATTTAATCAATTACTTTTACATATCAATAAATTATTACACGAGAAACAGTTTGGCTTCACCAAAAACTAAGGCACAAACACTGCACGTACGGCACTCATCTATACATCTACACAAATAAGTAAAATTGAAGTGTCTGCTGTTTGAAATGTCATAATCACGGATTTTTATAAAATGCATCTTGGTGTTTACACGGTATTTATACTTACCAAAATTTTTTTCAAAAGTTTGTCTGTCTGTCTGTATATTTGTTCCGGCTAATCTCCGGAATGGGTGGATTGATTTCCACGGGATTTTCACTGGCAGATAGCTGGTGTTATAAGGAGTAACTTAGGCTACTTTTACTTAGGAAAAAAATTAGGGTTCCGCGCAAAATATATAAATATGTACACGCGCGGGAACTGCTTCTTTTTAATGTTACTTTGTAATGTGGATGTTCATTTTTATTTCATTAATTACTTACTAACAAAATTGCATTGAATTAATATTGAAATACGGATTTTTCACTTTTATTTCGCGCCTATTCTGCGTCCCATAACTACTTAATAGATCGATATCACTATTGACTTTAAGTAAGAACAATATCAACCAGTTAAGTAATTACGGTCTAAACAAAACAAAAGAATATCGGCTACCCCCATTACACTCACCTTAACTCCATACTCAAATTAGCCAGCTCAGGGACTTTGCACCAATAGTTCTGTGGCGTGACAGTTATAAGCATTTGCACAAAGCATGTGTAAGCTAACGTAAAACCTAATGGCATCATTGCCACGATCAATAATTTCTGATACCTCCCCAATTCACCCACGTGATGTAACACTTTTTCCAAACAGTCAGCATCGTGAAATTCTTTTGTACTTTTTCCAGTCACATCCTAGAATGATGAAAAACACCAATTTTAAGGAAATTGCTTAACATATGAGGTAAAATAATGAATACTATGACCGAAAATACAAACATTTTGATCAACCATTTGCATTATTAATGATTACACACAGGGAAATAAAAAAAAAACAAAATTTATTTTTAAATATTTTGAACATAGAAAAATACGTCTACAAACTTACTAGAAGCAAAAGTTAATGATATGATCGTTCGTACTACGCCAACAATGTCCCTATCAGCTGGAAGTCGGTTCAAACAACTCTAAGATAACATTTTGATCCCGTATATTGTCTATATAACTACCATCCGTCTAGTAACAAGACAGTAACAAGTTGTTCACCTTTTTGATTATGATAAAGATTCAAATGATACGATTCAATCCTCAAACTGGCCAAAATTAAAGTATTGTCATACTCCCAAAAATGATCTGTGTTTATATTCTTTCTAGAAATACTTTATTCATCACTGCTAAGCAAATGAGTAGCTTTCCAGTACGAATACCGAAACAATACAATTACATAACTTACACAGATTTCTTTCGACAGTTTGGCATTAACATTTTAGTTTGTGGATTGAATTTCTTCTACAAAACAAAGTTTGGTATGATGAATGATTTCTTCATAATCTAAATGTTTTAATAAATAAAAATACAAATTAGTATAATGGACCGCGTACGCAGTTCATTTACGTTCAACATTATAGCTGAACCACGATTGGCTGTGAGGTCTCTAATAAAACCTAAAGTCCTTATTCAATTGCACCCAACCATAGAATTAGATAGTCTGTTAATTTGTTTCTAAAACTTATCTTGGATTCCTTCTAGAAAGATACAATCATACATCCCTTTCATTAATTCGTTACGACATTCAGGTACGCTACCCCGGCTTCTGCGTGCTACTACAGTCTCAGTCCCGTTCCTCATCCGAGACTTGCGGTATCCTTTACCCTAGCTTCCTCTACCCATTTTTCTAATACAAATTCACCTTCTTCCATCTTTCCCGTCTTAAAACGACCACATTCCCAAGGAGGGTTGGCGTCTGACAGGCCAAAAGGAACTAGCCAAATCCCATTAGTATTTTACACATTACGCCGATCCTGTCCAATCCAATTACGATGTCCTTTTATCAAGCACAGTTAAAATATTGCAACTAATTTAGTTTTACATTAGATGGTTCTTCTTCGACCCAGGTTTATCCGAACACACATGCACATATGAAAAGTGTTACAGCTTCAGTCTTTCATTACTTTTTGAGCATCTGGCAATGACGTGACAAGCTAGAGTAGCTTTGTACTGTGTACACATCACGACTCTTCAGTATAATTAAAATTTATTTATATATTATATATATATCGCCTCCCGGCAAAAAAAGTGTCATAATACAAAAACAGCTATTTCGAGAAAACACGACTTTTATGCCGGCGAATTGCACAAAACAGCTCAGTGAAAAAGGGAACTTTGTTCCCTTTTTCACTGAGCTAATAACGATGTTTTTACAGCTGACCAAATGCAACATTTGCTAGTCAATGCTATAAAAATGTCAAAACGTACCTAACATGTGATATGACACTTTTTTTGTGATATGAGAAAACTAACTTATTTAATAAAAAAAAAAGTAATACTTGGCAATCATTACGAAAAACAATCTAAAATCATTGGAAACCTGGAAGGTACTCGTATGCTAATGGAAGACATGTCTTTCCAATTACTCGGAAATAAAAAAAAAACTTCATTATAAAACTATATTTATTTATTTTTGTTTAAAATATTGTACAATTATGTAATATCTACTTACTCCTAAATTACTCAGACTTATTCTAATGAATTGTAGGTATTAATGACATAAATCATTTATGTATAAACTAATAACAATTACATAAACTATAATATTTCATTTGCCCAAAATGCAACAAATGAATAATAATTCTCTCTCTCTCCTCCTCTGATGTAATTCGTTGTCGCATTCTCAGGTATCGTATCGTCTATGATCTAAGAGACCTTAAGACCTTCATTTAACCTATTTAATCACACACAGCCAGTATCATTACAAATCTTTATAATTATTCCTATTCCGTCCTTTGCTACACCTCTAAACAATAATTTGATCCCATGTACAAGCTCATCTAGCAAAAATCTCACTGTATTCTCATACTGTATATTTTTTTTTAATAAATCGAATCGAATATTTTTTAGCGACAAAATTTTAATAATAAATTTCATTCGTTTATTTTCAGTCTCCTGTTATTATTCAAATATTCAAGGGGTAATAAAAAAATCCGCTTAGCTGGTTTAACATAAACTATACTTAAAAATGTACAGAGAAACTGTAGTCAAACATTAACTTATTATTTTTGATTCAAGAAGTGCTATTTTATAAAATACTTTTATTATAGTTTTATGATAGTATACATTACGTCTACTACAATTCATTAATATAAATTACAAGGATTTTTTTAAGTGAAATCAGCAACATCTGCACATCTGAACAGGCTGACGGGCAAATACTCAAATACCATCCAATTATGAGAAGTCGTTAGGTCTCGTGCCGTCCGCGTCACTATCCGTTTGTTTACCTTTTACAAAATGGCCAAATGTCCAAATTGCTGATAATATAGAACATCGAGAACTACATTTTGTCTATAATATAACTATAAGAAATATGATTTGTACATTATTGAGATAAGTAATTGAGATAATGACTGTCCTTAGCTAAATTCTATAAACAGATGAAATTTTAAAGAATTTTAAAAAAGATACATATGATTTCAATTCGTTTTTTTGTTTTCCAGTTAGACAAAATGTCAGGTCTGTTTCTTTTGGTTCGTAAGAAACCCTTTATATACAACTTAATCTATATGTATTTTCAAAAAAAATACCAAAATATTGTAACAAGTAACAATTGTGAATTGACCAATCTTGAGCAAAATAATTATACTAAGTTTTACTGCACCTTACTTGAAAGCTTATCAATTTTAACCTTATCTAACAGTGCATAAGATTGAAAGTGACAAACTAGTACATAATTCTTTTTTTATTGTACACATTGGAAGTTTTCATATAGATATTACTAACGCAACGCTTACTTTATATCACAAAGCGGTAACATGAGGCACTCATTTAATTTTTAAGCATAATTTTATTAAGATATTAACAAGGCAATGAACGTTGTTTTTAGTACAATTTTACATTTCTATAAAAAACCAGTTCACTTCTACTTGAGCTTACAACTCACAAACCTCGTGGTGTGTGGTACAATGATCTATTTGCTTGTCCCTCTGAACTGCTACTCTGGAACTCGTACTAGTTTTTGTCATCTAATTGTTCTTTTTAACCCCCAAAAAAACGAGGGGTATTATAAGTAGAACATGTATGTGTATATGTGTATCTATCTGTGGCATCATAGCTCGTAAACGTATGGACCGATTTTGATATAGTTTCTTTCCTTTGAAAGGCGACTTGATGGAGAGTATTCTTAGCTATAAATCAAGAAAAATGAGTTGGCAGAATTTACACAGCGCTAGTATATAACTCTCTGACTTGATATGTATAGTGTATGTATATGTATGGTTATATGTAGTACATTATCTATCAATGACGCATGGTAAACTGTGCACCTATGTAACAGTGTGTATTTTATGTACTTAATGTGTATATTTAGTTTTTGGTTTATCAATCCAAATTATTATAAGACTTTTGAATTCGTACCCTTGGTCTCTATCTTTCTCTCTTTTCTCTCTTTAACATGTCTTTGCACCTACCACTTTTATTTCTGCATCACCCCAAGGTTGACCCAAGGTTGATTGGCATTTGTCCGGTCAATGGCACTGTACGGAGCACCGGTGTGGGCGGAGGCTCCGACCGCCCAGAATAGGGCGCCTCTGGCGCCCTCAGAGGGTTATGGCGGTTAGAGCTATACGCGGATACCGCACCGGGTCGACGGAGGCGGCATGCGCGTTGGCCGGGACTCCCCCGTGGGATTTGGAGGCGGAAGTGCTCGCCGAAGTATATCGGGGAACGGCTGAGTTCCGGGCAGAAAGCGGCAGTCGGCCCCCGCCCCAAGAGGTACGCGAATGGCGTGAGGCCGCTCGCCGAGCCACCATGGCTCGTTGGTCGTCCCGGCTGGAGGCTCTACGTGCTGGCTTTGCCGCCGCGGAGGCGCTCCAGCCGGTGTTCGTCGAGTGGGCAGGGCGGCAGCACGGGACTCTTTCCTTCCGACTGACGCAGGTCCTTTCCGGGCACGGCTGCTTCGGGAAGTACCTGCACTCGGTCGCTAGGAGGGAACTGAGTCCCTCCTGTCACCATTGCGACTGCAGTGAGGACTCGGCTCAGCGCCGAGGGCGTCGGGCCCTCACTGCAGTCATCGACGGGGATCTCTCGCTAGCGGCCGTCATACGCTCCATGGCCGGTAGCGACAGTAATTTTACCGCGGTCGCGACCTTCTGTGAGGACGTCATCTTGCAGAAGGAGGTGGCGGAAAGGGTCGGGAGGACGATCTCCACTCGGACCTAATTCGCCGCCGGCGAACCGGGCGGCGGAGGCGCGCTTACCAGCGCCTCATGCCGCCCTGAGTGTGGCCGCGGGTGGACGGGACGGGTTTTCCCCTCCACCCGCTATAGTGGCCCCGTGAGTAGGCGGCGTCCGCGTGTGCCTGGACGTCGCCTAACTGAGAGGTATTCTACCCGAAGGTGGTGCCCGCGCTTTTGCGGGCAGGCGCTAGAAGGGTTCCGGATGTCTTAATAAAAGCTGTTCCCGGATCCCTCCTACTTAAGGCGCAGTACGGCACATCATGTGGTTTTAGTCGGTTCGATTCCGACACACCGCCCCACCGAAAACCCCGGTGGGGTGACGGCCCGAGGGGTTTCCACACGAACAAAAAAAAAAAGGTTGATTGGCATTAAGTCCGCCTTTGTACAATCTGTGCATGAAGTATTAATAAATAAATAAAACTTTCAGCTGTTTGAAGATCTACTCTGTACTTAGTTGGTGGAAATTTTCAGGGGTATTTTATTTTTTCCAGTGTGCTATGTTGTATCTATATTCATTTATGTTGAAACACCACAGCCTTATTCACTGGGTGCTTCAACTGTGAGCGTAAGTAACATAACCGTTATTAAAAAATGAGTACCTAACTTTTTTTTTGTATATTTTTTTTACGTAAGTAAGAAGTCCAAGCCGGACTACATGGCAACAGCCGCAAGTATGTGATCCTGAGCTGCTCGAGCTATTGCTAACACTGCCCAATCCATCCCTCCTCTCTTCCTCCTTTTCCCATAATTCTTGCTACCCTACCCTTTCAATATACTGCTTATTTTCCCATCTTTAATTCCCCAAGTGACCGATTGGCGGCATTAGGATTGCCCCCTATCACGTGAGTGTGGGACCAGATTATAGTTGACAAAATGGAGATGTTTAATCACCTCTGACTACCTCTTCAGGGATAGGATAGGAGAGGTAGTCAGAGGTGTTTGGAAAAATCATGAAATATCCCAAGGGAGATTGCCAATCGGCATCGATTTTTTTTCTGGTTCATCATCAAAGGTACCATTAGTACTATCGTCTGTCTTCGTTTTCGGGAACGTTTCACTAACACCCTGTATACAACAATTAAGTTTCTTTGTACAGATGTGTACATACTAGTGATGTACCGGTTACTATTTTGACGGGTCTTGATCGAATCTTATACCTATTTTATTAAATTTTATTATGTTTATGTAATCTTAAATTAATTTTGCTAAAATTATATATATATATATATATATATCTATAATTGTGTTATATGTATACTTTACTATATACTAATATTATAAACAGTTATAAGCTACTATTTGACTATCTTTATAACGAGATCGAGCCCCAAATCTTCGTGACATGTATATTACAATAATTATTTAAACAAACACGCGCAGTGAGAGTCGAAACATGTCGTGTTATTAATCCTCAAAATCAACTGTCGTATCGAGGTCATGCGTATCGGCATAAACTGAGCAAAAAGTTTGAGCTCCGTATCCGTATTCTAAACAGTAATAATCCGTATTCGTATCTGTATCCGCGAATATACATTTTTAACGATCTGGCACATCACTAGTACCTACCTACTACGTGTCAGTCACCTTATGTAAGCGTAAAACACTATACCTTTAACAACGAAAATCAAGGTAAGTATCAGATATTGCGATAATAATATTAGTTATAAATCTTTATATATATATTTCTTCTGTGCGTGTGTATGTTCCTGAACTCCTCGTAAACGGCTGGACCGATTTTGATGAAATTTTTTGTGTGTCTTCAGGTGGATACGAGAATGGTTTAGATTTACAATATGACCCAGTAGATGGCGCTGCGATAGGGTTACAGGAATAATAACCGATTTTAATGAAATTTTTTGTGTGTCTTCAAGTGGATTCGAGAATGGTTTAGATTTACAATTGGATCCGGGAGAGATGGCGCTGCGATAAGGTTCAAGAAATAATATTTTTTTAAGTTCAAGCATGACAACGTCTGTCGGGTCCGCTAATATTTTATAAAAATATTTTAGCGATTCTTTAAAAAACAAAATTTTCATAGTAAATGTAACTTAGAGTCTCTAGTTAGGCCACCTCTCAGTTAAAATTGACTAGTCGTCACGGCAAGGCTCTAAGTAATGGTTAAAGTAGCAAAGCATTTTTGTTAAGTTTTGTTTCGTTGTTTTTATGCACGTCAGTTCAGGCATTTAATGCCTTGGGAGACGCGTTTGATGCGCCTCGATCGAGTCGATCGCACTATCTAGATTCGTGGCCTTTGACAGATTATTAAAAATAAATAAATTACTTATAATAATAATAAGTTCACGCATCTCACACACGGCCGTCTGATCCCAAACTAGGCAGAGCCTGTACTATGGTAACCAGACTACTGATAAACATACTTATACACAACATGTTATAGATAAATTATACCCAGACACAGAACAAATCATCATGCTCATCACACAATTATTTGTCCTGGGTGGGAATCGAACCTCTGGCTCAGCAGTCAGGTTCACTAGCCACTAGAGAGTAGACCAACAGGCCAGTCAACTTATATACTTACACTACATAAAAACACTAATTTATAGAAAACTAATGGCAATATAGTAATTTACTGGTGTTCCTGCCGTCACAGGAAATACAGGACATTCAGGTACGCGACCCCGGCCTCTGCGAGCTACTGCAGTCTCAGTCCCGTTCCCCATCCGAGACTTGTGGTAACACTTACCCTAGGTTCCTCTGCCTACTCATTTTTCTAATACAAATTCACCTTCTTCCTTCTTTCCCGTCTTAAAACGACTACATTCCCAAGGAGGGTTGGCGTCAGGCAGGTGGCTGGCCATAAAAGAAACCAGACGAAACCCTTTGCAGTGTTACACATTGCACCAGCCCCAAATAAAATTGGGAAAAGGGCAGAAAGATGATGATAATGATGATAATGATGATGATAATAATGATAATTAGGATGATAATGAGGATAATGATGATGATAATGATAATTATGATGATGATGATAGTAATTTTAAGGTAAACAATATCAAAATTAATATGTTAGAGTCAATCATAAATATCAAGCATAATCATTCTGATTGAGACTCTATACCTTTATTTTGCCTAGAAAATACGATTTTTCATCGCAGCTAAAACAGTATTATGACGTACACTTATCCTTATGCACTTATAAATTGTAACAAAAGAACATAGATAACTATAGAGTAGTTAAAGTGAAAGAATTATTACACGCAAATAATCCATTGATTTAGAAATCAAACAATGACGACAAGGCCGAGTGCCAATAAGTAATATTCGTTCAATAAGAATGTTACATAAACCAGTATTACTGACAGCGGCCGTTCTCGAGCATGATGTAATAAAAAAATATAAATAACATATAACTGGCGCTATCTGTAATACTTTTTCATTATTAAAGCTCGTAAACCCTACAAGAAATCGAAACAAGCAACAAATTTACAACAAATAGATCAATATTTCCGAGCATGACGCACCAGATTTAAAGCGCGGTTAATCTTATAATAATAATTCTAATGGAATTAATCAGTTTAACCTATATAATTTAGAATTTTACATACGTACTAAATATGTACAAAATAATTCCTTTGTTTAACGTATTTCAGGCGAACTCCTTAAGGATGGACTTGCAATTGACTTCTGGTAAAACAAAATTCTTTACCGGTTGTAAACATGTATGCCACGATAGTTGACTAAAAGGCTACGTGATAAAGGACTTCTCATTGTCGTTTACATACTCGACTTCTTCTAGGTCTTCTGGTTTACTATAAAAGAAAAATAAAATTAACTTATTAACTTGACGTACATACTGGCATGATGTTAAACAAAGACAAAAGATTCAAGCTTATTTTTTATTTACAAAATGAGCGTATTTTTAAACGACTTCAAAAAAGGAGACTCTATATTCGATCAGAATGTAAGTATGTCCGCGATTTCTTTAAAAACTAACTAATGAATTGTTATGATTGTTGTACAAACGTATTTTACATATTTTCAGGAAGGTTTTAGTATATAATACATTAGGTATTTATTAGTTGTTTTTTTTTTTTCACAATCAAAGTTGGTACTTATAGCTCAGCTATACCATATTTTAGGTACCAGCCGAACATGTTTTGTGGTGTACGATATACATATTTATATAATTGTTAACATAATCTGAAAATGTATTGTGAAAGAATAAACAATAAACAATCAATTTCGTTGAAGGCGATATCAAGTTTTTTTTTTTTTAATCTACTAGTAGCGTGGGTCACACATTACTAGTATTCTTGTTAACCCCTCCAGCTAAGCTAAATGTTTGTGTTAGGAGTGGGTTCACACTGGTAGTGCACTGGGTCGGGTTCGAACCCGCAACCACTCGATCACAAGTCCGACGCCATAGCCATTACGCTACCGCCGCTTCGTTGTATCGATTTCAAGAAAATACCGCGTAAATAAATATTTGTAGGCGAAAATAATCTTTCAAATTAAAAAAAAACACACATTGAAGCTTTCTTGGTCTAGACTCTACTACTAATACACATATCTGTTTATTAGACAAATACAGCTTAAACCTCTTAATATTTTGCTGATGCAGAGGGCATACAAATTTGTTTAGATAATGTAATATTTCTTGGGAGACCAGACTTAACTGTAAAAATATTTAATGAACCCTGTGCGCTAATGACAATTTTTTTAATCACTAAACATATTATTTCTACCAGTGTTTTCCAATTAGTCTTCAGGACAACCTTGGAAACATATCAACAATCGTTTACCAAATCAGGAACCTTGATTACTCACCTGCATAATGATCTTTCTCTGATGATTCTCTCACTGTCCGCCAAGGTCTGGGGCATGGGAAGTCCTTTAGTCTCTGGTAAAAATATGCTCATACTTGAGCCAACTATTGCAATGATACCCAGAATTAATAGCGGCAGCAGTGACCAGGTGATCTCCTGTGGGACGTAAAGTAATGATTATGTAATAAATATTGTAAAAATGACAATTAGAACGGGGCTAGGGGTTGTGATAGTCCGATTACTATGCTTTGAAAACAGACCTAATTGAACCCCATATAAAAAAACTTAAAAAGAAAAGTATTTATGTGTAATCTGACATCCAAACGGATTTAACTGATTTTTTAGGGATCCGTTCCTCATTAGGTAAAAAAGGATCGCATCAAGCTGAAATGAATACCAGATACGTATGTCTGCGGTCCTTGACTGTAAAAAAATCAAGCTTTAAAGTCAACACAATAAAAAATACGGCCATTAAGCCTTAGGTTGTAACAAATTTGAACATTTCGCAGGTAAATCAAAACCTATAGGGTACTTCCCATTGACCTAGAATCATGAAATTTGGTAAGAAAGAAGGTCTGACAACACAAAATGATAAATTCAACTTTCCAACAATTGACTTTGTCGTATATCGATATACGGGAGAGTATTTTTAGAACTGACTAACTGACAAAGTTAAGTTTGTCTTTCGGAATAAATGGGCAAAAATCTTCGAGGATTGATTCCCGAGGTGGACGTACTATCTACATACAAGTTTGTTTACTTACAGAACCCTCGATGTGCGAGTCAGACTCACACTTGTATGACTTTTATGTTAATTTCATTATATATAAACATCTTGTAGTAAGTAATTGTTTTCTTTTAGGAAGGTAAAATGGGATTAATAAGCTACAATTGCCCCGTGGTAATTTAAGTTCCCAGTCCCTAGCCTATTAATAACAGTTTATTTGAGATAATGTATCTGAAACAATTTTTTTCAGAAAGCATTGACAATGGTCGCCTTTTAAAAAAATTGCGCAAACGTCACAAAAAATGTGTGTTAAGAAAAATGTTCATCAGGTAGTCAGCCACTGATCAACAGCAATCTTACCGAATAGACAATAAAAGGCGATAAAACAGTAGCCACATATCCACTCATATGCAACGTGGCAGATCCACTGGCTCTCACAGGTGTCGGGAGCAATTCCGTCACCCATTGGATCACTGCGTTATATGACATATTAATGCAGAATCTTGCTGCTATCGCCAAAGATGCTTGAGGTATTCCTGTAATAAACAAAATGTTTTATGCCACGGCTCCGCACAAGGATCGGTGCGCGATGTTAAATAACCTATAACCTTGTAGAGGGACGGGTGTTATGTCCCTCCAACACAAAGGCAGGATCCTCCGGCTAGGGTGGGTCTGGCAGATCGCGGCCCAACGGTTAATATTGGAAAGTTGTAAACTAATCGCCGCAAGAACTTTCATTGCGGAGACAGGATCAGTAGTTACTGCGTAGTACTCGTGTCTTCGTCTTCTGACATTGAAGTATGTTTTTCGCTGTATGTGAATGTCACTACAACCTTCAGGAATTGGGCTATAAAATGCAACAAGGTTTTTTCTAGCTAGCGCTGTGGGTTAGAGTGAGAGAGGACGAGCCTGCCTACCGCTGCCGTATGCGTGAGAGAAAGGGAAGAGCCAGACAGACTGGCACCGTAACGCGTTCCGTAACGAAGCGGTTTACCCTCCCATAAGAAGTTCTCACTTCAATACGGCGTTAATAGTTCGCAAAGCACTCACCTTTAGGCACAAACAGCGCAATTACTATCAATATTCCACATAAACCCATTGGCCCAGCGGTTAGATTCCTACGTCCCCATCTGCAAAAATATAGATAAAAGCAGTTTAAATGTTTCTTGCCCTATACATGTGATTTATATTTCAAATTGTACAAATGTCGTACTATGCGAAACAAATAAGAATAGGACTAACCATGCGCCATATTGTGGTGTCATAGCTGTCAATTCTAACAAATTAGGTAGGATGAGCAAAACAGATTTTTTAAAACAATCAATTTATTTACAAAAACATGAAAATTTGGATCAGATATTTTTTTTATTCAAATTATATGAAAAAGCTAAAGGTATCCAGTATATATGTTGACCTGTCAAGTTAGGAAAGTCTATACAATGACTGTTCAAGTTATACTGGTCAATGAAATCAACTAAAACATTCAAAACTCAATAAATTATGGTTGAATTCCAACCAACAGGCAATCTATAATTATTTTTTAAATTATGAAATCAATAAATTCGATAATATTACCGATATGTAATACATCAATTCCCGTTTAAATACATAATTATATCATGGAACGCGAAAGTTTGAAAGTGGATAGAGATTGTTATTAGTTTTAGCTTGTTATTATAAATAAAACTAAGTACTTACTACATTTTCGGTTACCTTTTTACGATATATGTATAAGTGATTATAATTAACTCTACCAAAATCTACATAAACTAATTGATATATTGCATAAACGCTAAAATGGTTATGCTAGCTCAAAAAATATGTATATAAAAACACTCACCTATCAAGCAATATCGTCAATAAAGAGACTGATGGTATCTCTGTGGCCGATGTCATCGTGAATGTGATAAAAAAGTCCAATCCAAAGGCGTTGGACAACCGCACAAGGCCATCAAAGATGATGGAGCAGGCGATATACACCAGGAGCAAGAGAAACATAGCGTTACGGATGGCAGCGGTTTTAAAGAGAACTAAGAATGATTCCCTGTTCTTTTTGATTTGTTTCGACGAGACCTGTCAATAAAAGCTGTGATTAAATAGACAACAATCAAAAAACAAACTTGACTTTTTCGTTATATTGTTTATTTTTAACCGACTTCAAAAAAGGTTCTCAATTCTGATTGAAGACTGTATTATGTTTGTTACCTCAGAACTTTCGACTGGGTGAACCGATTTTGATGATTCTTTTTTTATTTGAAAGCTGGTGCTTCCCGTGTGGTCCCATTTTAATTTGGTCCAGTTCTGATCTGACAATAGAACCCATGAGAAAACCATAAAAGTCTTTTATGGAATAGTTTTTTTTAAGTCGTTTTTTTTAAAGCGTTATTGAAATTTTCCTCTTTCATTCAAAAGTCGTCTCAACAAGAAAAAACGATGGACATTAGAAATCGTTATAACATACAATAAACTCATCCATGACATCCTCGGGAATTTTTGTCCCGTTTACTCGTTCGAACTTCCTCAAAACATCCACGGCTTGACTGACACGACCACGACTCACCAACCATCTGACGAAAAAATAAATAAATTCCAACCAAATATTCAATTGGGTCATAACGCTGCAAATCAACGGAAAAGACCATGTATTTTTATACTAAAATAAAAGCTTCCAGCTCGATAATAATACTCAGGCCAGATTTCATTCAAAATTTGCACACCTGTCGAAGACACAATGCAATAATTTGATTATTTTTTTTTATTTTTTAGTTGAATTTTCTATAAAAGCGTGTTTTTTAGTTTTTTAAACTATAATTATTAGAAGTATGTTTATCAGCAGTCTGGTTACCATAGTAAAGGCTCTGCCTTGTTTGGGATCAGACGACCGTGCGTGAAATGTGTGTAGTTATTATTATTATAAATGTATTAAAAGATAGTCGTTGTGAGAGTTTTAAAAGATGACGTGAGCCACATAAAAATTATAAAAAAAAACTTTTGCACAAAAATTAGACCGACGAAAAAGAATTAAAACAGCAAAATAAAAATAAACCCTTTGTCTGAGTATTGAGCTTATTTACATAAACTATAAAATTTTATATAGGTAAACTAATTTTGAGCCCGCGCCATGTAATAAAATGATAAATTATATACGTAGAGCCTTCTCCATTTCTAAGTACCTATAAAATTTAGATAATTTATCAGTTTGTTGTTTGGCGCCGACTCAAAATTAGTTTATATAAAATTTGATAGTTTATGTAAATAAGCTCAATACTAATAGTTTTAGAACTCTAACTTTCCACTGGTGACAAATATATACATCTTAATGTACTAATGGGCACTCCGTAACTTTTGTACTCTTAATTTGTCACAGATGTAGTTTGTTTATGAGATGTCCAGCAGAAATGTTCGTCTATTTTTTTGAAGTGAAAACTTCTTTAGGCACGTTGGGCACTTTTGGTATGGGGAAAAGCACTGAACTCGCGTGGCCGTCACGCTCTGATGACATATATACAGATGTGCGTTTGTGTGTGTGTGTGTGTGTATATATACGTAACTAAGTAGTTAGTAAGTTATGTTTTCACTTCTGACGGACTGCACTGTGCTTACAAACGACTGACAGTTTTTGAAACGAAAACTGAAAACTTTGGAACTGAGCGTCACGCTCAGATACATGCGTATATACAGCTGTGTGTGTGTGTATATGTAAGTTATTTTTTCACTTCTGACGTGCAGTCCTACGACTGACAGTTTTTCTGATACAATTAATGATTTTTCGTTCGTTAATTAGTTTTTCTTAAATGTTAAATTTGCTGTTGATATTTTATTAAAAAGGGGTCCCTCAAATGACACCACCTATGGCGAGGGCGGGAGGGGTAACTAAAATCATGAAATTTGTGTCACGTAATTTATGGATGGCCCCTAATCCACTTTATCTATTTAATTTAAAATTGGTACGAGGACAGACTTATTGCCTGAATCATTCATCTTAACACCTCACCTGGCACTCTCCGGCACGAAGAACGGCACGAATATGACGCAAAGCATGGGTAATGACGTGAACCACAGAAGCTTCCGCCAGTCGCTCAACCATAGTGCAATCCATGGCAAAGACACACACCCACCGCCAAAGTATAGGGCGATGGACATGTTAGCCACCCACGTGCGGTGCTTTGGCCCCACGTACTCGACAACTGAAATGTTATATTGTTAATATTTAAAATGGGCTATAGTATACACATATGTTACACATCAGACGCTCGGCGGCCGGCCGGCTAGCCGGAAAAGTGTTAGCGCAACGAAAAATGCTGACTCTGCGCGATACTACTGTAATAATCTTGTATACTAATTATCCGTATATTCGTTAGGGCAATTACCACAGATGGCGCATTTTTATTATTATTATATTTACTATATTTTGATACAATTTATTCAGTCTATCAAATATATGTATATATTGCAAGGCCCTCGCTTGGCTGAGAGGTTTTGGGATAGGGGTGTCGGTGTAGGAGGATATCAATTAGATGGAGAGAGGCAGTGGATTAAATGATTTAAATTGGAATCTGAACTAGCTACATTTACAATCAAACTTTACAAAGGCTTCAGGAATAGACCTGGTGCAGCAACTTGACAGCCGTTCACTCTGACTGCCCGACGCACCTCTTCTGTTCTTCCCTAACCAATTTATATAGTTCAAATGACTGTTCGAATCGAATTCAGTGCGGACTTCTCACACACCAGTACTAATGTATATCATAGAGGTGTGATATACTACAGTATATACAGCGAAAGGAACTTCGTTCCAACCGGGTGTCCCAAAGGTACCTCACGCATTTTGAATTGAAACTTCTTTAGAATCATTGTGATTTGAAATTCGATGAAACGGAAGCATCACGATAAAGTTCCTACTATAAAGTTCCTATAATCTTTGTCTTTGCGCCTGCGTCCTACCAATATTTGTCTTTGCGCCTGCGCACTACCAAACCTTCAGAAAATATGTCAATGTCAACGTGGTGTAATTTTTGTGCATTTTTTCTCCTTATTTCACTTACCTATACTCCATTGATTCTTTACAAATTTACATTTAAATCCAACCTTAACCTATATTGTTTGTTTTGAAAGTTGTGTACAGTTATAACTGGACTTAATGTTTGCTTACTGTTTATTATTAAGGGCATTCTTTGTAATATCTTGATCTGTTTTTCTGAAGTTTCACTTCTGCCGTGTGTGAATTGCACACATAGACTTCTTTTT
This sequence comes from Euplagia quadripunctaria, assembly GCA_963859945.1. Classification (NCBI taxonomy): domain Eukaryota; kingdom Metazoa; phylum Arthropoda; class Insecta; order Lepidoptera; family Erebidae; genus Euplagia; species Euplagia quadripunctaria. The sequence goes on from OY982560.1 coordinate 24,937,732, forward strand.
TATTTCATGTATGTACCTATACTTTAAAAGTACAAAGAGGTCAATTTTAAATTGACCTTCCAAAAACATAAAATTCGTTATGGAACTATTTTCTTTTTTTTTTTAAATACTTAGACCTTCAAGTGGGTTTTCTTAGATAAGATAAGACAGCAGAGTAAATGCTCTAATTTTCGGGAAAACTATTTAAACAGTTTTTTCTTCTTCTTGTAGATTTTTTTAATAAAGACTACTAGTAACGTGGGTCACACACTACTAGTATTCTTATTAACCCCTCCAGCTAAGCTAAGTGCTTGTGTTAGGAGTGGGTTCACGTCGGTAGTGCACAGGGTGGGGTTCGAACCTGCAACCACTCGATCGCAAGTCCGACGCCTTAGCCATTACACTACCGCCGCTTAAATTTATCTTAATCTTATGGAGAATATCATAAATAGCGTCAGAAAGGTAACTAACCTAAAATATACATCATCATGAAAGTATTATCGAAGGACATGCCAACAAGAAACCTGCAGAGTATAAAGTCCCATACGTCCGTTGTGTAAATGGTAGCGAGGCCGCCCACTGCGCCGATCAAATTAGATCCTGGAAATTTAACAAATGCGATTCGTAGCAGTAATTAAAGTCTGTGAGTAGCGTAGTCTCGTATGGTTAAAATAAATTATTTTTTAGTCCTCATTGTCCTCAAATATTTATCATCCTCATTTATCAGGTAGCTTTTCAGCTTAAGTGTTTAGCTTTTTCCGGCTTTGCTGGAGATTTTGACACTCAAATGAATACTTATAATTGATTAAAGTTACAAGTAGGTTAATGAAATGAAACAAATCATCCACCATTTAACGAATTATGAGTTCATAAGTGGGAGAGCCATGTTTCGGCACATATGGGCCGGCTCGACCGTAGTGATACCACTGGCTCATAGCACATTGTGTTTCGTCGAGTGAGTGATGTTACCGGGGTCCCTAACGCTTCCCTCTCCCCCTCTTCCCTCCGTTCCCCTACTCCAACCTTAAAGTGCCCATGGGCGGCAGGCGACGGTAGCCTATCCCATAAAAGAGCGTATTTTGGTCTTGGTAATACATATGTTATCATACCTTAACGCTTATAAATTTAAGAAAATAATCAAATCAAATTAATTCATTAGTTACGTACCTACTAAAGCAGGTACTCTCCCAAAATTATCAGCAAGCCATCCAAAGAAAAGGCCTCCTACGAAAGAGCCAGCAAAGAATATCGCTTGTGCAGTCGGCGCGTAGCTATCGTACTGACACACCCAGCCTCTCTGGAATACAATTCAGTTACGATGCACCTAATATGTCAAGGTCACAAGAATAAGAACTTAGACTTTAGAAAGGTGCTGCCAATCGTGCAACTGAGTCTTTGAGCTATCAAGCCGAAACACATTATGCATATGAATGTCGTAGACCAATGTTGAATTCGGTCGATCGAGATTCGCAAATAAATAATTTTGTATAATAATAATTTTTCTAGCACTTTTTCTGCAATTAACTCACAGTTTTTGATTTCTTGTGACGTCGCCATCTTTCGCGCACGTAAACACATGGCTCACAGGGCGCAAGCAGCGCCACCAGCGTCGCGAAACAGAACTCATTACAATGCTCATTATCCGCGCCGATGGGCTCTAGTTGGCCAAATCGACAAATAGGTTGCTGTCATCGATCTACCCAACTACGATTACGTTAGCAAAATTTAGTAACTTACATTTTATTTTATATCTATATTTTGACATCGTAGTCTGTGATGCTTTATTAATATGAGTATTTAATTTCAAACGTACCAGTGTCCGGCCCGGCCAAAACCATTATTAGCTTTATGTGCCTTATACACTCAAAGGTACCAAAAACAAGAAAACCATTGCGTTAATTCCCAATAATGTAATCTTTTATCATGGAATGCGAAAATTTTACTACTTTTATACATTTTTTAATAAAAATTGTAATACTCAAAAAGAAGCAAATAATTTTAGAATAAGTTACGAGGATACACCTATCAAACAATATATCAAAACTGCCTCAAAATTTAAACTAACCTCAGTAACAACTGTCTCGTACGGAATATCACTGAACTCAAAATCCCAGCCATACTGACACGGTATCATTGGTGTTCCTTCGATTACTGGTGGCTCCATTGTCTCCAGGATCTTAGACCAGTTCACGTTGAAGGTATTGCAACTATCCCATTTACCGCCTGATGATGCACCGGGCGCCGAGAGATTCCGTCTGAAACATGACCACGGAAAAATAACAGATATACGTTGGCGAAACCGGTATTAAGTATCGGTTGATACCTTTGTATTTAACTCAGAAAAGAGATTTTGTAAAGTAGGGCCAAGAAGACTATCTACCGAATTAAAGCGTTAAGCCTTATTGGGGGAGCATAGACAGGAAGAGGGCGTAAATTGTTAGCTAAGCGCAAGGTTACGGGTTTGTGACTACTAGTGATTCTTCACGAGTTTCTGAAAAGTGGTTTCTGACTTTGCTCGTCTGATAGCTTGTGGCAATGCATCATTCCACAGGCGTGTCGTTTGCACTGTAATAGATTTGTAATAAATTCTAACCATCTGCTTGTATAGTGAATTAGAATTAAAATAAGCGCTAATAAAAATACAGCACCCGAACATCGTCGAAGCACTATAGGTACATCTAATAGAAGTGGTTGAAATTAAATACGTACCTCACTTCTAAGTCCAAATGCTGCAACTCCGGGATTTTACACCAATGATTTGCTGGTGTGACAGCAATAAACATCTGCACAAAGTAAACGAATGCGAAGAAGAAACCGAACGGCAACATGGAAAGGAATAGAAGTTTCTGGTACCGTCCCATGTCCCCCACGTGGTGGAGAACTGACTCCAACGCATCCGCATCATTGGATTTATTTTCCTCTTGATTTGATACCTGAAGGTAGAATAAATATAAAGTGTTATTTTGGGTTGATTTGTTTAATTGGTTGTTTGTTTTGTCGGTTGTTTTGGGGTCTAGGGATCATATATAATATCTCGAATCATCGATTGCCAGGACATTTCAGATCGGCTTGACCCTTTGGCGTTGCGTAGAGATGTAGCTTCACTCTGCATTCTCTATCGCATGTATCATGGGGAGTGCTCCGAGGAATTGTTCGGACTTATACCGGTGGCAACGTAGTAGCCACTGAATATATATTTATATATCCACTATCTACCTCCTGACCATAATTACAGAGCCCAATTTGTTGGACTCGTCAAAATGAATCGTATGATCCCGAAGTGTTTAGTAGTAGCCACTAAAGATTTTCACTATCCACTTCCTGGCTCCACCATCAAATCAGCTCCAAGATGCTAAATTATAGTATTGTCATTCAAACTACATACACATAGGCTCAAGGTTTTATTTTGATACGGCAATAAAAAGTAGGTTAAAATGACTTGATTTGACTGACCAAGATTTGTTTACAGTACTTGGGAGACCGCGCTTCGCTCGGTATCTTTTTGTAAAATCTTTCATAATATTTTTTTTGTAAAATTGCGTTTTTACAAGAAATACAACTATGCAGTTGAACGTGCAAAACTGTATCTGTATACAAAATTTCATCAAAATCGTTTCCAAGATACACGAAATATAAATAAATACATACATACAAGAATTGCTCGTTTAAAGTAGTAAGATAGTTTTTTATTTATTTTATTTATTTATTTACTTACAGAAAAATACATATTGTTTACAGATAATCCTTACACAATAGTATATAAGTACTTAGTAATGTCTATAACAACTTTGGTAGGTAATAAAATAATGAGGTACATTGTGAAACAATATAAGTAGCTGGGTTGCAAATAGGTACATTAGCTAGGTAACAGAACTAGGAATCGTCAGTGTCTCGAGGTAACGCCCTGCTGCCTTCGTAAACAGATATTCAGAACATATGAATATGTCTAGGGTCTGATCAAAAATCAAAATTTCGTTGATGTATCTAACAGCACGCGACAGCGGCGCGAACCGAGCGAGGTTAGTGCGCGCGGCCGCAGCTAGCTACATACAAATGAAGTTAGCTACATACAAACAAATGAAAGTAATAAAAGCGTATTAAGAAGTTTCGTCATACGTTTTATCTAAAATAAATACGAGTTTTTAAAGTGGCGACAACAAGTATCAGTAGCTTATCGTGTATTAGCTGCAACCATACTGACCCTGTTATGATATAGGTATGTAAGCTTATTTAATATCGCAATTATAATGGAAACAGTCGGGATAGTTATTGCCATATCTTTTATCACAGGCTCTAAGATTCAGACTTAGCATGATTACCAACATGGAAATAACTGAAAATATTACTTCTTTCATGAATGTTCCAATAAAACACTTTTTAACCCCCGACGCAAAAACGACAGGGTGTTATAAGTTTGACGTCGATATGTGTGTCTGTCTGTGGCATCGTAGCTCTCAAACGGATGGACCGATTTCGATGCGGTTTTTTTTCATTTGAAAGTCAGTTTCCTTGCGGTGGTTCTTAGCTATGTTTGGTTAATATCGGTTTAGCAGTGTTAGAGTATCAGCTCTTTTCCAAAATGGTGTAAGGCATTTTGTAACCGTTGAAGGGATTTTCGAGTCGAGGGTGTTTTAAATTTAAAATTTATAGTTATTAGTTTCATTTACACTTTGTATTAAGTTCCCCCAAACCCAGTTTGAAACCCTTAGTAATCAATCTAATCATATGCGGACATATAATGGTTATGTCTCCTGAGCACGACACCGCCCGAGTTCATATCGTGAATTTAATAAGCAATTACGAACTCCTTTTGAAGAAAAGAAGTTTAACTTCTTTCTTCTAAAGCATGAGAGCTAAAAGCGTATGCGTAGGCTAAAGCGTAGAAGGAGGAAGATGCGTGCGAGGTCCAAATAAAATGGTACTCAAGTCAAAATTAGTTGTAACATCTAATATTACTTGTGTCAAATGAATAAATAATAAATGTAAATAAAACCGTACTATGCGAAAATAAATTTATAACGAGTATATATTCATGAATATTTTTAACCTCTCGGTACTAACATACATTATAGTCGTATCATGGTACAAAAACGACTCAATTTTACTATGTACGCAGTATTTTTTAGCCTCTACTGGCTTAGTGCCAGGACTTTCTAACTAAAAACTAAAATGTCACTATCTCCGAATTTGGCATACTTTCAGCAGTCGTTGTTATCCAAGTAAAGATGAGTTTTAAGTCTTTTTTACAAACGTTTATTACACCGAAGTGCCAAACGAGGCAATTACTACCAAAAATAAATTGCGCCTATTGAACTTTTTACAACCTATAAAGGAGAAAAGCTATGAACGTTTTATTTAACACGTATAAAGAACAGATTATATTTGAATCATAGCTAAAAACACTCTCTCGGCTAAGTTACCTTTAAAAAAAAACTAAATCATGTTCGTGGGAGAGCCATGCTTCGGCACGTATGGGCCGGATCGACCGGAGTGATACTACGGCCTCACAGACAGTACGGGCAGTAAAGCAATGCTTCATTGCTTTTCGCCGAGTAAGTGAGGTTACCGGAAGCCCTAAACCTTCCCTCTCCCCCTTTCCCCTCCTCGCCCCTTCTTCCCCCGTTCCCCTACTCCCACCTTAAAGGCCGGTAAAGCATTTGTGACTATTGAATTGCAGGTGCCCATGGGCGGCGATAGTCATTTACCATCAGGTCTCGTCTCTCGTTTGCCCGCTATACCATAAATAAAATCAAAATCTGTAAATCCGTTTCAGAGATTAAAGCCACAAACAGAGAGACACTTTGCGTCGGGGTTTGAAAAAGGTTGAGCTACTAATCTCGAGGAACATAATACAGGATTTTGCTCAATGGCTTTACGTTGCTGCTATATTCTGGAAGGTGAAAATGTCCTTAATAATATGCTTAAACCAGATTATCGATGTGATTTTCCTTGTATCACATGATTGAAATATGTTTGCTACTGACTAGTTAAACTGATAGTACCTAAATGTTTACTTATAAGTAATTACAACGTCGCAAATTATAACACATTATGAAAGAGAACTTTATTAAACTACCAGAGACAAAGAAACACAGATTGATTTATATGTTACAGATGGTAGTGGTTAGTGCATAGCATAGTTCCGGTGATATCATCTATGTAACGTATTTGCGCTTGTCTGCGTTCAATAACTACGTCGACATATTTAGTTAATGCATTATTAATGTAATGTTAGCAGTTGCAATAATGCTATAAAATGTAGGTACCTATAGTTCGGCGATCCATCAGCTTAAAAATTGAATGTTCACACCATTTGTTGCTGTTTTGTTCTTATTTTTAGAGTAGGTACCGTTCCTCGAAAGGAAAAAATAAACCCTTATAGAATCACTTTGTTGTCCGTCTGTCTGTCTGTCAAGACCCTTTTTTAGGACCCCGTGGACGCATCAAGTGAAATTAATACCAAATAAGTAAAAAATAAGCAGTCATGGTACTGCCGACAGAACTGAAAACTTAAACGAAACGACGAACTTAAATCGTCACATTAGCAGGTTGGTGACATTAATTAATAAGGAGCTGACAGAACTCGATGTTTAGATTAGCGCCCTCTAGTGGATCTATATTATTAGCGTGACGGTCACGAGTTCAGTGCTTTTTCCCCATAGCAAAAGTGCACAAACGTGCCTAAAGACATTTTCACTTCAAAAAGTATTGAAGCTTATATTTTTAACGTCGACGCAATCAAAAGATTGTTCAAATATGTGTCAAAGTTTTTATGATTACAAACTTATATTTTACTGTTGGAAAGTTGACTTTGGCATAAATCGATGTATGAGAGAGAATGTTTAGAACTTTCGGTAAAGACGGGCAAAAATCTTCAAGAATTGATTTCCCAGATGGACGTACTATCTGCATACAAGTTTAATTGCTTACAGAGCCCTCGGTGCGCGAGTCAGACTCGCACTTGTCCGGTTTTTTTAATAGAAGATACATAAAGCCACACTGTACCGACTATTATTTCTGTTTAAATCTTCCAAGAAGCTGTTTGCGAGTTCAAATCGGAGTCAACACTAAACCGCGGCGTTTTTTTTTATAAACATCTCTTTTACAATTAATTTGATAAATTTAGATAAACATCATGATTAGTGACGGCTGTGACACTTTGGATCAATCTATATAGTTCTAAAATAGAAATAATTGTCCATATATAGATACCTACATACCCTCAGCTATGCTTTTTACACTAGATAAGTATTTCTACGTAGATAAAAGTAGTCTTGCTGTCCAGTATTTCATGTTTGATATGTATGTATAAATCGAGACTTAATCTAGGGTATATTTATAAGATACGATAAGTTTTTGTTAACCTGAAATTTTCATTGAATTGCACCGATCGTGGTCACTAGTGGGCGGAAACGTTGTGGAAACAAACATTAATAAATCAATTATTGAATAGGACTTCGTTCATTATTATGTAAGATAGCTTAAAATTTTGTGTATAGAATTTACTACAATAGATATACCTAGGTACTATAGTCGGAGCGTCAGAACATCACGATGAACAATCCGAGCAATGTCAACAAAGCAATCCATGTTATATAAACATTCCATGGGAATGTTATGCAGAGATGATCGCAAACTCAATCGGTACATAAAACGCATCCTCTTACTGCAACTTCAATATTATTAATGGAACGGAATAACAAATAATGGACACTCATTGGAGTATTTGACTGTACAGGTTTATACCTTTGCATGCAAATTACAGCATTAAATAAACAAATGAATAATAAGCTTTTTTATCGATTTCTCTTTCAATAACACATCCCATCTTTAACATATCTAAAAGTTAATAAGCGATTTTTTTTAAGATTTAGAGATTAGTTAGAAGTTTATTTTAAAGGTCCTAACAATTTAACTAAATAAAACACTTTTACGAACTGGTGTTACAATGAGAAAGTAAAAAATATGACACGTAGATTTAACGGATTTTCAAAAATGTGTCTTTATTTAGGCTCATGGAAACCACTATTTAATTTTTAGAAGACCTATATTTTAAAATTTTGATTTTGGACATTGTTGACTCAGAAAACTAGGCCAATTTTACAATTCTCAATACTAAAACCAGAAATGACAAAATGCAGCAGAAAACAGTTTTTATGTTTAGTTAATTTATAGTTAGAGTTACTTTAAAGAAAATGCATGAAGTGTTTGTATGTAATTACAGAATCATTTACTCTCTAACGTTACGTAACGTAAGTACCATTTCAGTACCATATTCGCATTCGTCGTTGGCGAACCGGGCGGTGGAAGTACTCCTCCTAGCGTCTTATGCTGCCCTGAGTGTAGGACGGGAACAAGGAACTTTCGTTCGTGTGTCCCTGGACGATGCCTAATCTGGAGGTTCCCCGAAGGGGAATCCGCACTTTTGCGAGCAAATTCTAAAAAGGGGACCGCTGATGTCATAACACCTGTCGTTATTGAGAGCATCTCCTATTTTAGACGCAGAATGCTACACCGTGTGTTTTTTAGTCAGTTCGAAACACTGCCCCACCGAAACTCCCGGTGGTGGCCAAGCGTTTCCACATGTAGAAAAAAAAAGGTTTATGAGGGCAATGCAACCACTTCCACTAAGTTGAAACATATATTTTAGACATTACATACTATTGAAACCGCTGCGATGAGAAACTGTTCAACAAGACTTATATTGACTGTGTATCTTTTATGAATTATTATTATTAGCTCCTTGGCCGCGTTTAAGACGTGTTATTCCATGTAGGTACTACTTTACCTATAGCCGGACTATCGACAATCTAAGTAATCTTAATCAAAATACACTTGCGATATCGGTCAAGAACCATAAACTTAGTATACTAGCATAATAGTATATGAAGTTTATGATCAAAAATAGAGCAGTCGCCATGCTTGGCAACCTAAGTTGAAGCCGGCTGACATTTTTGAAAATAGTACAACAAGCTCTGTAGCGTTCTTTGTTTACATAAATATGTCCATTTGCTTTAGTCTGAGTGTTTCTTTTTAATTTTTTTTTATTGCGGAATGGCATAGGCGTTTGTCGCTACTTGTCGCTACACTTGAACGTTCCAGGATTATAATTGATTGGAAAAATAGACGCAGGCAGTTCATTCACACTTTGGCAATTCGAACCAAAAAGGAGCTGTCAAAGCGTTTGGTTCGACTTTTTGGTGTTTCGATAACGAAAGGATGGAACCTCTGTCTGCGCCTAGTAGTCCGATAAAGAAATGGTGAGAGTTTAATATATATGTATTTACAGAAAATATATATCTAGGTATGTTTATCCGTGGTCTAGAACTCATAGTACAAGTTACAAGCCCTGCTTAGTTTGGGCCTACCCAGCGATGTGTGATATGTGCCTGAGTCCAGAATACTATTGTTATTATAATACATTCTCATCCAGGGTATACGAAGCTGATTTACTTGGTAGTTCTTTAAATTGTCGCCTGCGGTATTTCCGGACCGATACGACCTTCAAACCTTCAAGAAAAGAGCGTACTCCCATCTCAAAGGCCGGCAACGCACTTGTGACTCTTGAGTTGCAGGTGTCCATGGGCGACGGTAGTTACTTACCATCAGGTGACCCTGCTTGTTTGCCCGCTATAAAATAAAAATAAAAGAAGTTCACACCATGGCGACCCTTATACAGTGTTACAAAAAGGTGTTGCCATATTTTAGGTTCCTTATTTATATATGTCACCCTAAGATTGTGAACATCTTTAGTTTATGAACAATCTCGCAATATTATAAACTCGATTGATTGACGAAAAATTATGAACTGCACTCTCCATTTACAATTTAACGTATTATTTCTCGATACCTACTTTATAATCTATCAATGCCAAATCGTCATAGTGCCGATAAATACTAGAGTTAAACTTTAGAAATTAAATCTAGGTCATATTATAAGTTAACGTGGCACGCCGTGGCTTCGCTTCACTGAGAAACGGGCTTTTGAAAAGCCTCCTTTAAATTCTAACCGAAATCTGTTCGTATATTATTACTCAGCCTATGTACAATTTACATTTACAAAAATAAAAACGTGGTAGGTCTCATGTTCTTCTAAATAACGTTGTTGATACTGGCAACACACTGATACTGATACTGTTTACTGCGTCCGCGTATTTTAATAATTTTCGTAAATATTCAAAAAATTATAAACATTGAGGAATTATTAGTGCAATAAGTGTAATATTAAAGTGATACTGTTTGTGACAATATTCGACAACTACAGTGATAGTTACCAGAAGTTTTGTAAGAATAACATTATGTACTAAATAAAACATAAATTATCAACAAAAATACTATAATGACAATTTCTGAGTAACACAACAAAAAATTTGTGAAATTTTATAATTGTTTAACACTATCCTACAAAGTTAGAAAACACAAAACCGCTAAGAAAAATGTTTTAAACAATGGACTTTGAACTGTTAAGTAAAGTACGACTGCTGGCATCATAGCGACGAATAGATGTACTATATTTACCATACACATTTAATGATACCATTAAAAAAACTAATTTGATTTTAGTAGAAATAAATCTGCTAAATAAGTTTTTAAGATGAATTTCTTGGAAAATATAACGTTTCGTCGCAATCGTAGCAGAACACACTCAGATACAGCGATTGAGTACAGTGACATTACAACACAAACGCTTGAGCGTACGATAAGTAACATGCCTGACATATCGGACGACGAGGACGATCAGATTAAAATATTAATTAATAAAGAAAAAGGCCTTGAAACACAGCTACGTAGTGCACATAATGAAATCGAAACTTTATCATTAGAGAACAACTCACTACGACTAATCAAGATTTACAGATGAAAAAAAAGTGTGTGTGTGTGTGTGTGTGTGTGCAATTCATACACGCCAGAAGTGAAAGTTCAGAAAAGTAGCCTACGAGAGAATGAGAAATAATAAAAAGTAAAATCAACACAAATAATTTACTAATGTTAATAAATTTAATTTTAGATAATTTCTATAAAAGTTATTGGTCAAATTATTTTATTTTTATTTTATTCAATAGGTACAGATACAGACAACAGATCAAGATATACAAAGAATGGCCTTAATAATAAACAGTAAGCAAACCTGAAGTCCAGTTACAACTGTACACAACTTTCAAAACAAACAATACTTCATTTTCAGTAAAGGTTAAGGTTGGATTTAAATGTAAATTTGTAAAGAATCAATTAATTATAAGTGAAATATGGAGAAAAAACAACTTAAATAAATTTCATACGAAAATGTACAAAAATTGCACCACGTTGACATTGACATATTTTTTTGAAGGCTTGGTGGTACGCAGGCGCAAAGACCAATATTATAGGAACTTTATCGTAGGAACTTTATCGTGACCATTTTTCGTTTCATCGAATTTCAAATCACAACGATTCTGAAGAAGTTTCAAAAAATACAAATAACCCTGTTAAACATAAGACAAATACACCGAGAGAAAATTCTATTAATAATAAAAAAAAAGGGAACAAACGCAAGTCTCTCAACAAAATGGAAATAACAGCACTTTGAACATAAAATCGCAAACAATTTTGCAAGGCACGAGTGACACAAATGTTACTAGAGCTTTTAGAAAAAATAAACTGTGTATCTTGAGTACCAATAAAACAAATTCAATACTCTCAGTTACACGAAGCTTTCTACAAGAAAAGTACGAAATATGTGACTATCTTCTGCCTAATGCAAAAAACACTACACAATCCTATCTATCCTAATGCCACTCCTATCCTCTCCACTATCCTATCCTCTCCACTATCCTATTCTAATATCATAAATGTGAAAGTTTGGACGGATGGATGGATGTTTGTTACTCTTTCACGCAAAAACCACGGGAGATGGGGCTCCCCGAGAGTTTGTTAGTTCTCCGGAGTACATTATATACCCAATACCTGTATGTTGCTAGCCTTAGATCAAAAATATACCATAGATACATTATCTCCAACAAAAAATCGAGTCAAATAGTTGCACTTGATAGTTCCACATAACTTGCATGCATTAATTTTTCATTGAATAATAAACCAGACCATACAATGTATGTTTCTGTGCATAAAAGATGTAATAGGTTGATACAAAAACTGCAATGTAAAGCGTCTGTAATATATTGCTTGCCACCAGCATAGCGTATTAGACTCGTGGTACGTATTCAACACGCACTCTCGCGACAGTGAAAGGATGGGTACGCAAGCTACTTTTTTTTAAAATTATTGTTATAGTGCAATTAAAAGTTATCATAAAAACATTATTTTTCTCGAAAGTACTGATAGTAATTTCTGAAGCATAGTTTTAGCATTTTTCGGTTACACCTGAGACGTCACACCGCTAGTGCGAACGCGTCTGATAGCTCAAAACTGTGCTTACGAAGGAATTTAAGCAGGGTTTAGTTGATGCAATTTTTTGAGTGCCAATAAAAAATATATGATATACATGATCGAAGCTGCTAACAAAGAAAGCTATATCGCTTACCTTGATTGTCCTATGAAGTTCTTCGTTCCGAATCATATCTCGATCAAAACGAAATGCATAGCCCTCTCTATAACTCGTTGAGCCCTTATATAATTCCTAAACTTACTATCGCAGTAGAGTGTCATAGGTCATCAGTAAGATATTATGCGATACAATAATCCTATTTAAAAACTTTATAGTCAAAACACTAAGGCAAGTATTTGATCATATTTATTTCTTTCAAATAGTAGATCTCATTCTGAACTTGCAAAGTCGACTGACGTTTTGGACAGCACTACAATTCGAATAAGTACTTTTTTAAATATATTCGCACATCCTCACATTTAACCAGTAGCTTTCTGCAGTCGAAGTTATTTGAAATTGATGTATTAAAAACTTTTTATGATTTTACATCGCTATATTTTTTTTAACCAACGAAATCACTATATAAAAGTATGCTGCAAAGTTAGGCACGGGTGATGAATGTTGAGGATGCTACAAACCTCTGTTTATCTAAAAATATTGATTCCAATTACTGCTGTTAGCGTTTTTGACGAACACAATAAAAGTTATTCTCTTTTATATTTTTATGCAGACAAACAGTTGGGTCGCCTAATGGTAAGTGACTACCGCCACCCATGGATACCTGCAACTCAAGAGTCACAAGTGTGTTAGTTGCCTCCTGCAACCTCACTCACTTGGCGAAACAGAATGTAATCATTACTTCACTCCGGTTTTCTATGAGGCCGTGGTATCACTTTGGTCGAGACGGCCCATACATGCCGAAACATAGCTCTCCCAAGATTAAACGATAAACGAAAACGATTATTTCAGGATGAAGGGCACACTATATATATCCTTTTTCGTATCCCATACACCATTTTTTTTAAATTCAATGAAGGAGTAGGCGTTTGTCTTCAAACGCACCTGATGGAAAGTGACGTTGAAGACGAAGATGGTACACGCCTATCCAAGAGAAACCTATTCACTCCACTCTTGAAGGTTTCAGAATGATAATTCTCTAGAAAAATATACGCAGGCAGCTCATTCCACTCGAACCAAACAAGGTTTTTCGGTGTTTCGATAACGAAAGGATGGAACATCTGTCAGTATCTAGAAGTCCGATGATGGAATGGTGAGAGATTCCGCATACGGTGAGTGTGCGAAACCTATCCAAGAGAAACCAGTTCCAGGATTATAATTGACTTGAAAAATAGACGCAAGAAGTTCATTCCACACTCTGGCGACTCGCACCAAAAAGGAGCTGTCAAAGTGTTTAGTTCGACTTTTGGTGTTTTGACAACGAAAGGATGGAACCTCCGTTTGCGCCTAGTAGTCCGATAAAGGAATGATGAGGGTTCAATTAATTCCAAGAGAGTTTTCGCACACTCACCAAAGTGAATCCTATAAAAACCGATAAGCAGGCGACTTCACGACGATGCTCAAGGCTATGTACCTAGTTCCCTATTCGTGAGTACATCGTCATTTATCAGCCTACGGGCTATTCGGTCAACAGAGCTTCTATCTTCTATTCTAGATGCAGAAAACATTTAAGCACCTTTTTGGGGGATATGAACGGCTCTCATTTTGGAGCCGAATGGAGGTAAATTAGGTGGGCATTTACCTTTGCTGTCTGGACGAGTATATTCTGCGAAGAGATTAGCAAAATATTTGCTTTCTCTTTAACGCCGTGGGCCAGAGAACCATCAGGTTTCAGCAAAGATCGGAGCGATGGGCGACAGAAGTTTAACTCAACCGACTTGGCAAGAGATCAGAAAGCTTTACTCCCTGAAGGATAGGAAGCTAACTTGCCCCGGGCCAATGTGGTCAAAAAGAGCTTTCTCAGATCGCTTTTTGCAGGACTTTGAAGCTATATTTTATGTTTTCTCCTTGGCTAGAAGATCCACGGCTTTCCTTCTAAGAGCCTTAGCCCAGGCCAAATATGCTTCCCGCCCGCGTTGATTTCAAGGGATATGTCAGCAAAAGGAATAGAGTACTCCATAGCTTGACATGAAGCACAATGGATGGAAGAAAAGCAGACCCGCGACAAAAGATAAGAAGCAAAGAAGTGTCGCATCCCATCCCAATCTGCCGAATTGTATCGCCATATTCGCCTGGTGCCTTTTTTGCTGATTTCCGATATCCCAAGAAGTGGTGAAAAGGACATCAAATATATGTCAGGATCGGTCGGCAGCAGGTAAAGATTCATTTTAATGATGATCAGTTGAGTAAGTAGTTAAGATGTGAAAGCGTTACAAACAAAATCACCCCATTTATAATATTAGTTAGGGTGAAGCCAACAATAGTTATATAATTGTCATGACAACAAGTTACAATAAAATCCATTTTCTTTGATAATAGTCATAATGATTTTTGTTCGTCAAGAACCGTTTACCCTAGCTTCAGTTTCACGAACTCATTACTATTATTTTTGCGAAATAAATTTATTGTATTTAAAAAATCAGTACGTATATTGTTACTCTAACTACAACCACATTTACTTTATGTTGTAAATATAAACAAATGGATTCTTTTATAATCTATTTTCACAATGTTCCTAATTGCTTTCCTTATCCGTTCTACAAGGCAATACCGCAATAATCATATAACCCAACCGTTATCTTCTGTACGTACATGATAAACATTATATAGAGGTAGCGTTAACAGAAAAATAATTCCTACTTCGTTTTGAATTTTAAAAAAATTTTTTTTTTTTGTTGTTGCCGGCATCTATTTTTTCAGATATTTATAATCCTGGAACCTTCAAGATTAGAATGTGTAGGTTTCTCTTGGATAGGCGAGTACCACCTTTGTCTTCATCGTCACTGGAACAGCAGGTGAGTTTGAAGACAAACGCCTTCTACCCCTACTCCTTTATTGAATTAAAAAAAGAAGATTTTGGAAGAATGTCTCCAAGGTAATTAAAAATGATAGATCAACATACACAGAGTCACCGCAACAATATGGTCCAAGAGCCCATGATCGCCAGACCTTCGTCATTTTATAAAAGCTAAAAGTTTTCTGTTTATATATTTTAATTTTATATTTCAAACATAGTAGCTACCATTCCCTATGATGTAAATCACCTCAGTGCTTGCACCTAGGGTTTTATAAAAAAACATGTGTCGATCTATAACCGCCCGTTTCAGAATGAAAAACAAACTTAAACTTCCGGCCGCTCTTCAAGTTTTAACAAACAATATTCTGTAAATTTTTATTACCTAACTTTTTTGTTGTGCTCTATCATGTAAGTAATTAAAACTAAAAGTAAATAAACGAAAATTAGGCTACGAAAATAGGAAAACTGAAACTAATGAAAAATATATAAAAAGGAAAAAAGAAATATAAAAAACATAAGAGAAGCATAAGACTGACAAACTACCTACCACTTGAACGACACGGAGAGATTGTTTGTGTAATGTGTAGGTAGTATTGTAGGTGGCTTTGCTTAACCCTTTAACCCTTTATCTACATCGTTTTATTTAATCTCTTTTACAGAGTACTTAATATCAGTAGCCTATAATTATGTATTTAAACGCGAATTAACGCTGACTCAGCCTTTGACCACGGCCAGTGCAACCCGGTCGAAACGTCAGGCAATTCAGAGGTATGTATGTAATACCTTTTCGCGATCGCGTTAATTCCCGTTTAAATACATAATTATTAACTATATCATAGAACGCGAAAGTTTAAAAGTTAGTATATCAGTAGCCTGTTGATAAAATGTACTGGAAATAATATTGTTATAAATATATGTATATAATATTAATTAAACATTTTTCTACATTGGTATTCATTAATTTTCTGACCTCTATACCTACATGTTTTAACAGACCTTGTGTCGCTGAGACCTTTTGTTTTGCTTTTAAAGTAAAACTATCTTAATAATCATAAATTTGAAACACCCCCGACTCGAAAATCCCTTCAACGATTAGAAAAGAGCTGATGATCTTCGAACGGCTGAATATCTATTCAGCCGTTCGAAGATCATCATTTCATGAATTATATCTAAGAACACTTGATCAAGTCACCTTTCAAACAGAAAAACCGGACAAGTGCGAGGCTGACTCGCGCAAGGTTCCGTAAGCAAACAAACTTGTATGTAGATAGTAAGTCTATCTCGGGAATAAATTCTTGAAGATTTTCCGCCGACAACGTCAACTTTCCAACCACAAAATAAATGTTTGTAATCACAAAAACTATTTTTTATTAGATATAACAACAAATTAACGATTTTCAGATTTTTCCCTTCACTTGTGCTGTCACACCTTGCTTCTTACCAAATTTCATGATTCTAGGTCAATGGGATGTACCCTATAGGTTTTGATTTACCAGCAAAATGTTCAAATTTGTTAAAATCTTTAAAATCTTTTTCGTTAACTTAGAAGCTTGATTTTTTTACAGCTTCAAGGGACCGCTAACATAAGTATTTGATCTTAATTTGAACTTGACGCCTCCACGGGTTCCTGAGGAAAAGGGTCTTCATAGACACACAAACAGACAGATATAACAACAAATTAAGAACTTTCGGATTTTTCCTTTTCTTGTGCTGTGACACCTTGCTTCCTACCAAATTTCATGATTCTAAGACAATGGGAAGTACCCTATAGGTTTTGCTTACCCTTTGAAACGTTCAAATCTAAGCCTTAAGTGACCATATCTTGCCACAGGCAGACACACAGACACCTCAAACTTATAACACTCTTTTTGGGGTCCGTCCGTCTGGGGTTAAAAACATACACCCAGACTCAGTATAATTATTATCGGTAAATCACATAAAATCATCCGTGCAGTCCGAATGTGAAATGAAAACAATATGAAGTTTCATTAATATTTTAAGCATCGCAAATCAATAATCAAACAAACTTATTTTCCGCTTTCATATTAACTGGACTAGTATGTAATTTCTTGAGATGTCATAATGAAGTGTAAATTTAATTACAAAAACATTTAAAGAGAGTTTAGGCTGACTGACTTACTTGTAAAATTATTATCTATACCAGTATACTTAGATCAAATATATCATAGAGACAAGATCTCCCACAAAAATCACGTCAAATAGTGGCACTCGATAGCAAAGAGTATACAAACACTTCGTTAGACTCGATAGCAAAGAGCATACAAACACTACATTAGACTCGATAGCAAAGGGTATACAAACACTAAGTTAGACTCGATAGCAAAGAGTATACAAACACTACGTTAGACTCGATAGCAAAGAGTATACAAACACTACGTTAGACTCGATAGCAAAGAGCATACAAACACTAAGTTAGACTCGCTAGCAAAGAGTATACAATACTACGTTAGACTCGATAGCAAAGAGTATACAAACACTACGTTAGACCCGATAGCAAAGAGTATACAAACACTACGTTAGACTCGATAGCAAAGAGTATACAAACACTACGTTAGACTCGATTGCAAAGAGTAAACAATCACTACATTAGACTCGATAGCAAAGAGTATACAAACACTACGTCAGACTCGATTGCAAAGAGTATACGAACACCACGTTAGACTCTATAGCAAAGAGTATACAAACACTACGTTAGACTCGCTAGCAAAGAGTATACAATACTACGTTAGACTCGATAGCAAAGAGTATACAAACACTATGTTAGACTCGATAGCAAAAAGTATACAAACACTTCGTTAGACTCGATAGCAAAGAGCATACAAACACTACATTAGACTCGATAGCAAAGGGTATACAAACACTTCGTTAGACTCGATAGCAAAGAGTATACAAACACTTCGTTAGACTCGATAGCAAAGAGCATACAAACACTACATTAGACTCGATAGCAAAGGGTATACAAATACTACGTTAGACTCGATAGCAAAGAGTATTCAAACACTTCGTTAGACTCGATAGCAAAGAGTATACAAACACTACATTAGACTCGATAGCACAAAGTATACAAACACTACGTTAGACTTGATAGCAAAGAGTATACAAACACTTCGTTAGACTCGATAGCAAAGAGCATACAAACACTAAGTTAGACTCGCTAGCAAAGAGTATACAATACTACGTTAGACTCGATAGCAAAGAGTATACAAACACTACGTTAGACCCGATAGCAAAGAGTATACAAACACTACGTTAGACTCGATAGCAAAGAGTATACAATACTACGTTAGACTCGATGGCAAAGAGTATAAAAATACTACGTTAGACTGATGATGATGATCTCCGCGGTTGACAATGTAACAGTTATATTCCCGATTTAGTGGCGAATGCGAATGCAAATACCAAAACTCAATGTAATGTCGCTGAGTTTTATGTAACTATAAACTGTAAGCCTACGTACACAATGGAAGATAATGAAAATAACTTTTTTTTTTAAGACAACTCCCGCATTAGGAATATTCCTGTGTCGCGGGGGGCTTCACAAACATTTAAACAACGGACACAAAGAACACCCAGACTCCGGGCAACTATTTGTGAGTCACACAAATATTTGTCCCGTGTGGGATTGGAACCTACAACACTCGACGGGCCTAGTCGCGAGGTGACCACTTAAACCGTTGCGCCATCCGTACAGTCAAACTATCCACGTCCACGCATAGTTACGTATAACGATAACTAATCGTTAAAAGGCGCCACGCCACTTCAACGTTCAACGATTTTTGCATTTTGACATGCATATTTATTAACAGCACACACAGCACATTTAAAACGTCACTTCGCATAATTTACTGCTTGTTTTATGTCTTAATGAATAATGTATCTATTTGTTATCTTCTTATGAATAATGTATAACGTGTATACTAAATTGTTTATGTTAATTCCTTAAAAAACGCTCTTATCCATAACAAATGTTTTCATTCATTATTCACGGGTGTTACACTGTCATCTTATAAATCTGTGTTTCTTATCGTACGTAACACTTTAGACGCGGATAGGGCGCTACACGGAAAAAAAGTGTTAGCGCAACGAAAAATGCTGACCGCGAGATGATTTGTTTTATTTTCCCTATGTAAATTTTGCGCGATACTACCGTAATTTGATGTTGGTTGTGTACTAATTATCGATATATTAGTTCGCGGAATTTTTATTTCGAGTTTTTACAATATTTACTATACTTTAATACAATTTATTCAAGCCATTAAATATATTTATATATAGCCACAGGTAAAAAAATCACTAAAAATTACCTAAGGTTCGGCCGGGCGACCGAACCTTAGGTAATTTTAGTGATTTTTTTAATTACCCCCAAACCTCCCCCCAATGGACCGACAAAATAAAATTTTGACACCCCCTGGGATGGCAAAGAACAAACCAAACCTTACTACTCTTATAAATGTAGGTATAAAGTTTTGATGAAAGGATGTTTGTTACTCAATCACGCCAGAACGGCCGAACGGATCTAGGTGAAACTTGATACAGAGATAGATCTATTATCTAAATCTAAAATAGCACATAGAAAGAAAGAGAATTATAACTTAGGCGCCAGCTGTCAAAGCAATGACGAAATCCACGACTATCTCAACACTCCTACCATTCTTGAGGAAATAATCAATAATAATATTTTTTATATTTTTAAATATATTTTTTTATATGATAATGGATTTAAAAATGTAATTTATAAGTTTTATAAATCTTAATAAAGAGAATAAAAATAACAACTTGACACATCTCACACAAGACCGTCTGATCCCAAACTAGTGCCTGTACTATGGTAACTAGACTGCTGATAAACATACTTATTTATTACTAAATACATACATATTATAGATACACCCAGACACAGAACAAATTATCGTGCTCTTCACACAATTATTTGTCCTGGGTGGGAATCGAACCCACGACCTCTGGCTTAGCAGTCAGGGTCAATTACCACTAGACCAACAATCACAAAGAACGCCACGCTGATCGTCTGGCTATTCACCCTAACCCCCTAGCAGTTAGATTACTGGACGGCAGCGAAACTGTCAATCGGCTTAAGAGGTCAAGTGATCTAAAGAGGTACCAGTGGCGCTGGCCTCTGCACCTCAAACGTCAAATTCAATCACACTACCAAACTGATAATAGTCCAGAATAGGACTGATGGCAGTTATTATATTATAGTGAATTATATATTATAATGAAAAAAAAAAAGCTGTTAAAGCTGTGTCAGGATCGTGGCAAATGGCGTTCTATCGTCGCTGCTTACCCCTGACGGGAAAAGGCGTATGAGCCTATATGCCATCATGTGGGAGAGCCATGCTTCGGCACGTATGGGCCGGCTCGACTCCGCTCGTTACCACGGCCTCACAGAAAACCGGCCGTGAAGCAATGCTTGCATTGCATTTCGCCGCGTGAGTGAGGTTACCGGAGGCCCTAACCCTTCACTCTCCCTGATTCCCGTCCTTCCCCTCTCCCCCCTCTTCCCACTCTTCCCCCCTCCCCCTCTTCTCCTACTCCCACCTTAAAGGGCGGCAACGCACTTGTGACTCTCGAGTTGCAGGTGCCCGTGGGCGGCGGTAGTCATTTACCGTCAGGTGACCCGTCTGCTCGTTTGCCCGTATTCCATAAAAAAAAAAAAATATTTGTTATTCAATTACTTGCCATAAAAGAATTTGCTAATTAATTAATTGACAAATGTTTTTTTGCCCAATGAAAATTTGCGAGAAACAGTTTGCAATATGATATTTTGGAAAGGTTTTTTTGCTCATACATTAGTAATCCGTTTGGAGAGTACTGTACATTGTTAAGCAATAGTCAAAATAACTACGAAAATTCAATTTTCAGTCCTAAAATATGATTAAAAACACAAGATTCCTACAATTTCTCTCTTCTAGCTGCATATAAAAAGCCTAAATCTATACAGAAAACTCCTGCAGTGCCCTGTGCACTTTACACACACAGTTGAGTTTTTGCTTTTTTTGAGTTAATACCTGTTTAGATCCAGGGGTGTTGGATCTAGGAAGTGAGGCAATTTTAATTTTTTAGTAGGTATACAATTGGCAATTGTTATTTGACTTACAAAACACATCACTAATTTATGGAGATTATGTTATGAATAAAATGAATATGAGTATGTAACAAAAGATCAGATAAGTAGGTATAATATGAAATAGTACTTATATAGTATTAGTTAGTAGAATTTTTGTTCAGGTACCTAACAGGTGTGTAATAACATACCTTTGAATTGCTTGAAGTTTCAACTAGGTTACTCTGGCCCCACGGCCAGAGTCACAGGCTGAGACTGTGCTGTGACCACTCACAGGCTGAGAATAATTATTTGATGTGTAAATCGGGACTTAATCGCGGTAATAATTAGAAGATACAATGAATAACTGTTTTGGTTACGGGACGTTTCGATCGAATTCCACCGATCGTGGTCACGGGTAGACTGGTTGAGAGCGAGAGCTTAGCGACGCGTCCGTGAGGAAGTGCGAATTTCGGCAACTACCAGCACTTGGTCTTCATTGTTTTTATTTACGTTCGCACTGTGAGAATAATTATATATCTTGAAACGCGAAAGTTTCAAAGTTTAGTATTTCAATGATATTTTTATTTATGATTGTTTTCATTCCCAAAAAACAATTTAAGTTTTCTTAAATTGTTCATCTTTTCACGAAACCTTCCCAAGTTTTATTTGCCTAAAAACCTAATATTTTAAACTCAAATCCATCTTCCCTTACTGAAGGGATGAGCTTACCAAGAAACTAGATTTAATTTTAACTTACACATTTGGATAAGTTTATCACCTTGTTGACATAAGACTACAAATGGAACACACATCTTCTATGACAGGGTTTTCTAAGCAAGATTTAAATTTACTGTTTTCTTGTTTACCAAGTACCAAGTAAGTTGAACAAAACGAACGGGTACATTCCCATATGTATGCCACATGTACCCTTTTTTTGGATATAAGGACAACTGCGTAAAGCTTCAATAAGCCGAAGAATGTTAAACATGCTTTATTTCGTTTCATATGCCAAAAGAAACCAATTAGGCGAAATGCCCCCAAGTAGATAAAAAACATTGTCACTGGTGAGACTGCACTGTGAGGAACTTTCATAGCCGAGCACCCGGTAAACTATGATCGAACCTGTCTCAGAACGAATGAAAGCCAAAGAAAAGCAATAGGACTTTTTTGGAGTTATACTTCTTTTGGCGCGTTATGGAAAAATGATGAGAGTAAATTTTTACGATGCGCGCGCACACCGTCACGAAAAACCGACACCCTGAAGTTACCTAGTCAACATTTTAGTTGGGCTGACATGTCCTTATTGGATAAATGCCCCAAAAATAAAAAAATCTAGATTTAAAAAAAAACATTTTAGTTTTTCAAAAAAAGTTACCAACTTCACGATAGTGGTAAAATGGTTTTTGCATATTACTTTGAGTACGTTTGTATAATTTGAGGTTAGTTGACGGTATGTATTATTTATGATAATGTACTGTGATTATAAGTGATAAAACTGGTTTTTAAATATTACTTTGAGTACGTTTGTAGAATTTGAGGTTAGTTGACGGTATGTATTATTTATGATAATGTACTGTGATTATAAGTGATAAAAATGGTTTTTAAATATTACTTTGAGTACGTTTGTAGAATTTGAGGTTAGTTGACGGTATGTATTATTTATGATAATGTACTGTGATTATAAGTGATAAAAATGGTTTTTAAATATTACTTTGAGCACGTTTGTAGAATTTGAGGTTAGTTGACGGTATGTATTATTTATGATAATGTACCGTGATTATAAGTGATAAAAATGGTTTTTAAATATTACTTTGAGTACGTTTGTAGAATTTGAGGTTAGTTGACGGTATGTATTATTTATTATGATATTTAAATAAACTTCATTTAACTAGATAAAAGTATAACTTTTTACGTGTGTACATAAGTACACACACACTTTTTTTTGTACAAGGCTGATATATACATGTCTCAATCGATTCACCTTATTTTGATTTAAAACGATTTTTTAATTGAACTGTCTGGGCCACTCAATATTCTTGTCGCATTTCTTGCTTTGCACTGCCCAATGTTATGTGCTTTGTTGCCTACTTAATACCTGATTATATTACCCATTGTCCCCATGTGTCTATAACACATGTTTATCTTAGGCTAGAGGAAAACTCTTGTCAAAACCTCGACTCTTTTGTAAATAATATCCTTTTACTACTACATTGTTAAAATGTTACAAGTACCTAAGCAAACAATCAATTATCTAACTTCTTGAATATTTATTTATACGTAGGACACTCAGTAAAAAACTTAAGAAAATGTAATTTTTTTTATTAAATCTTTTGAAATAACTATCCGCCTCTATATTATGGAATTAAACCAATTTCCAATACACTTTTTAAATGTGCCGAAAGCCCTTAATCCACAACCGGCCATGCAATGTAAAACGCAGTAAGAACTTCATGCCTTAGAGTTTATTTTTTATTTTACTGAATAAAAAAAAGTCACACCCTGCCAAATCAGGGCTGTAGGCAGTCTGACCGGTATGCTGTACAGGAATGCCCTCGTTTTAAGAGTGAGTGAGGCGCGGACGCGTCGGTAAAGCACCAGCCCGCTTGCTGCAGAGGCGCTTGCTGCTGACAGCAGTAAACACACTATACCAATGGGCATTGATGCTACTTTGAACCCGTAAAGATATTGACACCAGACATCCTGATGTAGTGAAAAAACTTGCGATCAAAATTTTCTCTGCGCTTTTCGATCCTTTCACTTTGGTAGGTCTTGGTTCATTTTGAAACAGTCAAACTGTTGACGCCAGTCAACAGTTTGATTGATCGCGCGAATTAAACGCACCGTGACAAGTCTGCATCAAACTTAGGTATCGTATCATGGCACCATTCCACGTAAGCCTGCTTCTGACAATCGCGGCGTCGCGTCGGTGAGGCTGTGCGGTACCCAGCGCAACTATACTCCTCATGCGAAGGTGTTCATGTAAAATCTTGTGGACGCTTCCTGACCCAATTTCCAATATGTACTGAATATGTATCTCTTTATACGTAATTCGCGATGATTTTTTTTATATCTGACACATTTTCTTATGTGACAGCCGTCAAAGGGCCACGACATATTTCTTCATCGGCCAATGTTTGCCCACCTAGCTTAAATTCGCTGAAAATATTCGGTACACAGTTGCTTTAGAAGGGCCTTCGTCGAAACTCCTAATTTTCTCATCTTTAATTCCCAAAGTGCCCGGCTTGCTTATTATGTGAGTTATGTAAACAGAAAACCGGCAGTGAAGCAATGTTTTCATTGCTTTTCGCCGAGTGAGTGAGGTTACCGGAGGCCCTAACCCTTCCTCTCTCCCTTCCTCACCCCTTATTCCCCCTTCCCCTACTCCCACCTTAAAGGCCGGCAACGCACTTGTGACTTTTGAGTTGCAGGTGCTGATGGGCGGTAGTCATTTACCATCAGGTGACTCGTCTGCTCGCTGGCCCGCTATACCACAAAAAAAAATGTGTATGTAATGTGGAAATGACAAGAATGTTCTAGAAATGACAACCTTAAAGAAATTAGAAAGTGACATACGATAAAAGAACTTATTACGTACCTACATAATGTATTTTCTTTATATTCGTGATTTAAGGATTCTATATTTATATTTATTACTGTAACTGTAGCATTAAATTACTACAAGGCAATATTAAAATAAAACAAGTCATTAAACACGTAGTTTAAACACAATGACAAGGAATTTTTTTAGTTTTATTGTCTCTTATCTCAGTAGGTAATAAACAAGCTATTTGCATTATTTTAAATATTTCAATTTAGACGACACTAGATGTTGTCCCCGGTTACACCTGCGTTTATTGTCACCGTTACGTTCCTATTAGTCATAGCCTGATGTTAAATCTATATCAGGGGGTATATGATCACTTAGTTTTTGAGATAATCCATAAAAACTAGGTAACTCAAAAAGATTTTTACAGTTTTTCATCCGATCATTTTTAAATTTTGCATAAGTACACGTTGCCAGTAATACAGAGAAGGACATAAGCTACCTTTCATCCTCAAAAAGGTACTATTCCCGAGGGGTGGAAGGTAACAGCTGGTAGCCTATGAAATTCCCCAAGAATTTAAGTCAGTAAACTTTTAAAATCATAAAAAATCATCGCCCTAAAATCTTTTCGCGTTAATTCCATTTTTGCAACGGACGACGAACTTCAACTTGTAATAAAAAAACAATTGACACGCGATTTCCCGCCAATTTTTTTTTTATCAATGATTGAGTTTCTTATGTTTAAAAAAATATAACATTCGAAATTCAAACATTTATGAGCGACCAGGAGTGAAGAACTTTCAGTGTGCCCTATTTATTGTTCTAAAATATAAATAATCGCGCAAAATTACTACTATATTCAAGTAATAGCAGACCGGAGTTGACCAGCCTCCAGTTATAATATATATGCCCATAGTTTTCCCAAAATTTCGTCATGTTTGTGAGTTACCGAAAAAAACGATACCAGTACCATAATATGTTATAGAAAACAATAATAGTCCTCAGAAAAGTGTTAAATAAGGCTTAAAAAAAAATATTTATTATCTATTATTTTCACGGTCGTTATTATTGTTTAACTAAATGTATTTAACGACTGCTAAGTATGACGTCAAGGTTGCTTGTTCATACAAGTTGACTGATTTAGCTCGACAGTTAAGTACCTATCGTATTGTTTATACAGCTGTCAGTATGGGTATAAAGAAAAATAAATTATCTGTGTAACGTACCTACATATTAAATTAATCTCTTTCAAAGTAAACCGTTCCGTAATAACAATATCGCACCTCCGATAAAATAGTGTAACGACTCAAAAAGTTAAATTTTTCAGAATAAACAAAAATGTACACGTAATTTTTTGTATTTAGAACTTCATGCACTTTTAAAAAAATTAAAAAATGATGCGTGTGTGTGATTGATATATCATTGTAAAGCTTATAAAAAGCGCTATTTAATGCCATAATTGTTTTATTTCACTGTTTTTTAACATTTTTTAGTTGTAACTCTTTTTTATCGAAGAATGACCTGTGTAACCTACATATTAATTAATCTCTTTCAAAGTAAACCGTTCCGTAATAACAGTATGTATTTTTTAAAGAAAAATTTATTATCTGTGTAACGTACATAATAAATATTCTTTTAAAGTTAACCGTTTCGTGATAGTCATAATATTATAGTCATAATATATCTTATTTGTAATATTTGTCATATTTCGGGCATATAAAATCCTCTTAAAATCCTAAATTATTAGTTAAACATCTCGCCCGACTATAATAGACTAAAATTCAGTTATTTTAAAAGACGAACGTCAAGAAATGCATTATTTTAATACAAATATTTTTGAAGTGAAAACTTCTTTAGCGGCGTTGTTCACTTTTTGGGATGGGTAAAAAATGTTAAACTCGCGTCAGGACACGTGACCCTGATGTCCGACTGTCCTCTGTCCTCGGTTTCTACGTATGACGTACGTACGTACGTACGTATGAATTCGTACGATGGAGCCGAGTTCCTTATATTTACATGTACAGCGTCAGAGAGACAGAGGGAGAGAGAGAGAGAGAGAGACTC
Organism: Euplagia quadripunctaria; assembly: GCA_963859945.1. NCBI lineage: Eukaryota > Metazoa > Arthropoda > Insecta > Lepidoptera > Erebidae > Euplagia > Euplagia quadripunctaria. Next base: position 24,964,739 of record OY982560.1, read on the forward strand.
CAGTGAATTGTAAACCCCAGTCGTGCGTCAAAGCTGACACACACTCTTTTTTTAAGTGTAAACTTCTTTAGCCACGTTTGTGCACTGTTGCTGATTGCTGAACTCGTGACCGTCACGCTAGTAATACATATATACATCCACTAGAGGGCGCTAATCTAAACATTGAGTTCTGTCAGCTCTTTATTAATTAATGTCACCAACCTGTTAATGTAACGTTTTAAGTTCGTCGTTTCGTTGAAGTTTTCACTTCTGTCGGCAGTCCCATGACTGCCTATTTTTTTTTATATTTTATCGTTTCAAGTTACGTTTACCTGCCCAAAATATGACAATGACCCAATAACAATGTGTTTTTTTTAAGTTATCTTTTAAAGCACTTTATGTAGACATAACAATGCATTTTGTTTATAATTATATTTGAATTTGCAGAACCAGAATCACTTCGCTTGAGCTCTCAAATATTTAGACTATCTAGTAAAGCGGAGGTCAGGCTGTATCTATATTCTACATACAGAATTGATATAAAACTTAAAGCAGTACTTATTTAACTTACAATATTAATTTAAAAAACTTGAACATATAAGATATAAGTGGGAGAGCCATGCTTCGGTACGTAAGGGCCGACTCGACCGGAGTGATACCACGGTCTCACAGAAAACCGGCAGTGAAGCAATGTTTGCATTGTATTTCGCTGAGTGAGTGAGGTTACCCTTCCCTCTTCCCCCCCTTCCTGTACTCCCACCTTAAAGGCCGGCAACGCATTTGTGACTTGAGTTGCAGATGCCCATGGGCGGCGGTAGTCACTTAGGTACAATCAGGTGACCCGTCTGCTCGTTTGCCCTATCCCATAAAAAAAACCTTTTTCTCGATTTTGTTAAAATCTGCCAAAAAGTGATTTAGTTTATGATATTCTCGATTATAATCTTATCTTACTAATATTATAAAGGCGAAAGTTTGTGAGGATGGAGTTGTTATTGTCTGAAGTAGCGTATGGGCTTTTTATCCCGGAAAAATTTATGGTTCCCACGATATAGATTTCACCTAAATTTCCACGCGAACGAAGTCGCGGGCAACAGCCTATTGAAAAGAAAAATATGTGTTAAATATCCATTATTAAACGCTTTGCCTTTCTTGTTTTGTTTTAACGAGCTCTGACGTAAGTGTAAATTTTAACAATCGAATAAACCATCTTGAGAACTCTTAATATCAAATAAGTTCAAGAACACCGCGACCCACGTGCGACATGATTTGACATTTTGATAACAATGTAAAAACATTCGTTACTCACGGGTTTGTCACGCATACTGTAAACTTGTCAACTACTAATGCCCAGGTTACACAGTGCGAGCTGGCCTAGTCAGTTACTGCGGTACAGCTAATCGGATCGCGTGACTGTTATATCATACGAGTTACTGTCATGTACGAGTCCGAGTTACTACAACAAACAGCAACTCGTACGCGACTCTTAAGCCCAGGTTGCACAGTGCGAGTTGCAGACTTGACAATAGACAGCTACTGCACCCGTGTACTCGCATGGCAGTAACTCGACTCGCCTCACCCGGTCACACAAGTGCGAACTGCTGGTATGAAAGTAGACAGCTACTGCACCTGTGCACTCGCATTCTGTCTGAGTTCTCGTGTGACATGTCTTGTGCAATGTTATCAAAACACATACGACTGCTCATGGTTCATACCACAATAAAAGCGGATACAAAAATTCTTAACACTGAAATATGAAATGGTAGGCCAAAAAAATAAAAGTATTTGGGTCGGAAATTGGATGCAAATACAAGGGGCAACGAATTTTATATTTAAAGGACTAATTAATGCTGATCCCCGAGAACATAAATTTAAACCCTACCGAGAATTCACTCGGCGTAGTCACGAGCGTACGAGCAACTTAATGGGAACAACGGGAATACACCGTTCGTACGCAGTGCGAGCTAGCGTGCGATCTGGCCTAGTCAGTTACTGCGGTGAAGCTACTCGGATTGTATGACCGTGTCATAGGAATTACTGTCATATGCGAGTCAGTCAGTAGCTCGCATCGGAGTTACTACAACATTTTTTGATTTTACTCGCCACTCGCCTTCCTCCATCACGTCACAAGCAGCAACTCGCATGCGATTCGGACGTCAACTCGCACATCTTTGCGTACGGTGAATTCTCGGAGTTGATATTTATATTCTCTGGGATTGTCATTATTTAATTCTTTAAATATGAAATTCGTTGCCCCTTTCTTTTGCATCCAATTTCTGATCTTTTTTTTTTCCTTTTTTTCTGGCCAGCATTTTCAGCTCGAAGTATTTCAGTGCAAAGAATTTTTGTAACAGCTTTTAATATGGTATGAACCATGAGCAGTCGTGTGTGTTTTGTCACACGAGAAGTCGGAATATGCGTGTACTTTCACGCCAGCAGCTCGCACTTATGTGACCGAGTGAGGCGAGTCGAGCTACTGCCATGCGAGTACGTGCAGTAGCTGTCTACTGTCAAGTCAGCAGCTCGCACTATGTAACCTCGGCTTAAAGTACAGTATATATTTACTGTGACTAAAATGTACACATACCTGATAAACAATGTGGGTTTGCATATAGTTAATAGGGCAACGACTTAAGTACGGTAAATATTGAATCTATTGTGACGTTGAACACTCGATGGTGTATACAGAGTGTTTCAGAAAGATGTGGGCCTATTTTAGAGGCGTGTAGTCGCCCCATAAATAACTTAAAGCGCTAACAATATTATGAAAATTTGTGATAATGAAATTCAGAAATCTTATTTTGAAACTGAGAAATTGAACGTGAAAAGTGACCAATAAAGAATATTGGGTAGGAATAGTTTATGGGTACTTAACACATGTTGATTTTTCTGATAATATCTGCATCAAAAATTAAAAGAACAAAATCATTGAAATTAAAACTCAAAGCTCGTACACTAAGAAAAACATTTTAAAGGAAAAAATAATTAAAAAATTCACTATTTTTGTCAATCTAATCAAATATTTGACGGCTACACATAACGCTCCTACAATTAAAATTGAACTTGAAAATTTACCGATGTAGGTAGCTAATATTTCGTTTGAGAGGGCTGACATGAATGAAACTTAATATATTGGCACTAAATACCAAGCATGTTGATTTTTCTGAAAATATCTGCATAAAAAAAATGAAAGAACAAAATCATTGAAATTAAAATTTGATATTCGATTCGATATTTGCTCGTACACTAGGAAAAAAATTTGACAAATTAAATGAAATATTTGTCGGCTACGCATAACGCTCTTAAAATTTGACCACACCTTTCTGTAACATGCTGTATATATTTCGCCTCCCGGCAAAATTTTTTGCCGGGAGGAAACAGCTATTTCGAGAGAACACGACTTTTATGCCGGTAGTTCACCGAAAAGACACACAGAACAAACATAAAAGACACACAGAACAAAACAGCTCAGTGAAAAAGGGAACTTTGTTCCCTTTTTCACTGAGCTAATAACGATGTTTTTACAGCTGACCAAATGCAACATTTGCTATTCAATGCTATAAAAATGTCGAAACGTACCTTACATGTGATATGACACTTTTTTTGCCGGGTGGCGATTTAACTAATGCAATACATATAAAAGGTTAAACAATAACGAAATTTATATTTCAATAGTATTTTTCTGCATGACAAGTACCCTCTGCCATTTTCTGTACCTATCCCTGACAAATCGTTTCACTATGAGTATCTTCCGATATACACTGCGAGCACCGTTTAGGGCTCGTACTGGGGAGAAATTCGTTCCGTTACAGACTGACAGTATACTGCCGCAGTATCGTAGGGAAATATATGACGTCTTAAACGTCGCCATTTCTGTACTATGAGCACTGGAGTTTTCGAGGTAAGGTGCTCTCAGTGCTGTCACATGGCTGTCACTTTTATTATGCGATTTGACAATTGACTTCAATTGACAACTGACAGTATACTGGACTGCGTTCCGTTTTAAACAGTAATCTGTATAGCTAACTATAAAAGAACGGTTTCGCAGTATACTAAATTGACGTCACACCTTACAGTGCTCTCAGTGTATATCGGAACACATACTATATAACTGTAAATGTCAATTATGTCAATCAATTCATCAACTTCAACTTTTGGATTGTGGCTTTGTGGAGTTACCACAATTTTGCCAATGTCAAGTAGGTATACGGAGGACAAACTGTCAAAGGATTTTATGTAGAGCTGTGGTAGAGCCAAAAAAGAAAAAAAAAAAAAAATTGTACAATCAATTCATGTTGTCGATAATCTTATGTTTGCTCTTACATAACTTGGTAACTACTGTGTAATCAGAATTTGTTATTTGACCACACCTTTCTGTAACATGCTGTATATATTTCGCCTCCCGGCAAAAAATTTTGCCGGGAGGCGATTTGTTGAATATATCGATACAATCTTAGAATCCCTATGATTATTGTAGGTATTCGAAGTGAATTTATGTCATAGCGTGGGGGACACGTCAACACATTTACGCTATGACGGTCAAAGGGTTAACGAAATGACTTAAATTAATTCTTGCATGCGTCAGCTTAAAACGCTCATTAAAACGAACTTTGTGACTAACTGTGTTTTATTGTAATGCGTCACAGGGGCGAGCAACCCATTCGATCGGTGAAACTTTTTAAAACCAATATCAAGTGTCCTTGAGAAAGTTGCAAGCTTTTAGGACCACGTATCGGTTACAAGTACCATTCACGCTACACATGGCCAAAACATAATATTCAAGTTCAAGTATAGAATAATCATAACGATAATAAACATCCTCTGTTTCCGTATTTAGACTCATAGGCATAATTGAACCAGCCTAGTTCCTTCCAGAAGCACAGAAGCTTCCTGGGACGTTCACAGACTTCTAGGAGCGACCTAGCACCCGCGAGGATATTCGCCCGTTGTGTGACCACTCCCTCGCACTCCAGGAAAACATGGGCGGCATTGAGACATCCTCTGCATAGAGGACTGTCTGACGCATTGACGGTGAATAGGTGCCGGTTTAGGGGCAGGTGGCGCGTAATGGTTCCTACAACTACCCTGACGTCGAGTCGGTTGAGACCGAGCAGTCTGCAAGTTAAACGTGATGAGACCTCCGTCAGTACCAGTTTAGACTGCCTGCAGCCAGCGACCGTTATACGCCTTGCCCTTGAGCGGAATTGGTTGAAGGGAAATGGTAGCAGTATTGTTGGACCTGCCACTGATGTTGATCCATTCCTTGCCAGCCACGCGGCCATGTCCTAAAACTTAATAATACAATATTTAACGGCAGGTCAAATTAGTTTCCTTTATTAAACATCAAAATGGTATGTTCTATTTAAAAAACAACCTGTGACGTCAAAGGTCGTCAAATCAGTTTCATTTAATGTTTGGTTCAACTATTTAAAAAAAACCGGACAAATGCGAGAATGACTCGCGCACCGAGGGTTCCCTAAGCAAACAAACTTCTATGTAGTTTAGATAGTACGTCCATCTTGGGAATCAATTCTCGACGATTTTTGCCCGTCTTTTCCAAAAGACAAACTTAACGTTGCAGTTCGAAAAATATTTTCCCATCCATCGATATACGACTAAGCCAAATTTCCAACCGCAAAAGATAAGTTTGTAATCACAAAAACCGTTTTTTTAATGACATAACAAATTAACGACTTTCAGGTTTTTTCCTTTACTTGTGCTGTCAGCTTCAAAATCTAACGCTTAATGGCCGTATCTTTTGATTGCGTTGACTTAGAAGTTTGATTTTTTTAACAGCTTCAAGGGACCGCTGATATAAGTATTTGACTTTAATTTCAACTTGATGCCTCAGCGGATTCCTGAGGAAAAGGGTCTTGACAGACACAAGACAGTCAAACAGATATAAAAACAAATAAACCACTTTCGGATTTTTTCCTTTACTTGTGCTGTCAGACCTTGTTTGTCACAAAATTTCATGATTCTAGGTCAATAGGAAGTACCCTATAGGTTTTGATTTACCAGAGAAATGTTCAAATTTTGTCAAACCTAAGGCTTAAATAGTCGTATCTTTTAATTGCGTTGACTTAGAACCTTTAATTTTTTACAGCTTCAAGGGACCGCAGACATAAGTATTTGGTATTAATTTCAACTTATGCGTCCACGGGTTCCTAAGAAAAAGGGTCAAAGTGTTGACAGACAGACGGACAACAAAGTGATCCTATAAGGGTTTCTTTTTTCTTTTTGAGGAACGGAACCCTAAAATGATAACCAAATTCAAAACAATAAAGAATCTAAATTTTGTATGTTATGTATAACACTTAACTTTATGAGAACAGTTGAGAATTTTTTACCATAGGAAACAATTCTTTATTACTATGCACATAATGTTTACAAATGTGCACAAGCTTGCCCGAACAAGCACATGCACAGGTAGTGTTGCCAACCATACTTTATAATAACGTATCCGTTCGTTTTTTTTTTAATACTTTATTTCCATTCTTCACATTGATGCATAAAACGAAACACTTATGTAGGTATAATTATTGAACTATTTATCGTTACTTAAGTTGTAAGTTACAACAGAACGTACACACGATTAAAACATTATTAATTACTGAATGAAACATTAGATGTCATATAGGTATCAGATGTGACATCTAATTACACATATCACTATCAGCGAAACTGTGTCAAAATTAAAAAAAAGATTAAAGATTGTTTAAAGAGGCCATATTTTTTTTAATTTATATTTACTGTATCTCTTGCTGCCTGTTTTACTTTCAAAAAGAGTTTTTTTTTCTATAATGAAAGGTTCATTATAGGAAAAAAAAATCTTGTTGAAAGTTTAGTTTAATTTAGTTTATTTATTCAAAAACAATAACATAATTGTGTTTGAATACATAACAATTAATAATAATACAATACAATTAAAAATACAATAAAAATAAAAATGTAAATAGCATAATAATCAAAATCAATTAATAAGATTTTACAATATGTCATGCACAATACAAAAGAAAAAACAATTAAGCCATGTCATAATTTAAAATATTAAACACTATGTTTACCAAAAATTTTATTGCGTATATTTGAATTGCAAAATTCATTAATGGAATAATTATTATTTTTCAATACGAAGGCTTTAAGTTTTCATTTAAATAAGGAAGTTCTGTAAATAACGCTTTTTATCTCTTCCGGTAAACAAATCTAGAAGCAAAGAAAAGAAAAAGAAAAATATAAAATTAGTAGCTGCACCCGGCATGCGTTGCAATGCCTTATTTGTTTTTTAACGATAAAAAAAATTAGGTTGGGGCAATATTTCCCAGGTCGGTCGGTTCTCATACCTACCAAATATACAAAAAAACATTCATTGAAATCGGTGGATCTGTTTCGAAGGAGTTCAACCACAAACACCGTGACACGTGATTTTTATAAATTAGAATGGACAATCTGTGTCTGTAGTCCATAATTTTAATAAAAAACAAATGATTAATTCATTCAAAACTAAGTTTCGAGTGTAAAACAAGTTTTGAATCTTTCAAAAACAATAAAATATTATTAGCACTCGCTAATAGGTGCTACACCCAAATATATTTTTAAAGCAATAACACATTTAGGGCAATAAAACTATTTTACTTTCTCCAAAAACATTACTTCTTCCTATTCAAGGAATTTGATACAGTATTTGGTTCAAAAAGAGTTGGCAACTCTATGTGCTGGCAACTTGTGCTAAATTCCTTATATGTATGTATTGGCGATATTGTGATCCGGTTTGCCTCAGGGAAATTTAACTTCATCGGCCCTTATTGGTTAGTAACACTCAGCTCTGGCTTGCCTTGACCAGCCGGTCAGAGGGCGAACAGGTATATTGATAAGGTATGCTGACATTTACAATTTTACGCACTAATACAAACTCAGCCAAATGAACTTGTATATTTATAAATAAAAACAGAACAGGTAAATTAATTATTGAGTTTCATTTCGGTTTAATTAATTTTAATTATTTTCTCGTCTATTTGTCAATCGATTTACTTTTTTGTATTGTGGTCAATAAAACAATGCAAACGGTTTTACCTTCGACGGAGCCTTTTTGATAAATCTTACTAATATTATAAAGGAATGTTTGTGAAGATGGATGAATGAAATGATGTTTATTACTCTTTTACGCCAAAACGGCTTAACGGATCTGGGTGAGATTTGGAAGATAGATTATAATCAGCACATACGCTACTTTTTATCCCGCAAAAATGTACAGTTCCCATGAGATAGATTTTACTAAAATTTCCACTGACAGCCGTCGGTGACAGGCGTAGACCCGTCAACATCTACCGTAAACCTATAGTAACGCTAGCAGATCTTCGACGATGACATGTCGACGGCTACAGTTGCCTCTGCTGTTGACAACGTGCCGCTCGTGTGGCGCAGAATTAAAAAATATTTTACGTAAATAAGCCTTCATAAATATATATACCCACACACAAGCATGCATATTTATAAATAATAAAAACATTTGTAGAGTATTTATTATACAGGTGATTCTGCCAACAATTCAATGTGGAGCTGACGGACTTTAACTTTGAAAGTATACCGGTTACTGGACATCCTGATTTCTTATGGGAGCACGGGTTTACAGGTTGGACAGTAAAGGAAGAATGAACTAAACTGGATTTATGAGAGGGACAAAGAAGGAACGCAGATTTCCGACATGACTAGATCACAGATATTAAAAATGATATTTTAAACCAGCTGTGGCCGCGACTTCGTCCGCGTGGAATAGTGTATTTATATCGAATCAACAGCCTAAAAAATAAGCTTCAAGCTTCTAGCTCTAAATATGACGATACTTCCATACAACTTTTCATCCCCACCTTTCGGGTTGAAAGATGGGGATTAAAAGTTGTATGGAACTTACACCTCTTTTTCGCATTAAAAAGTATGTCCTTTCTCAGGCTCTAGACTATCTGTGTATCAAATCTCATTTAAATCGGTTCAGTAGTTTTGGCGTGAAGGGCGACAGACAGACAGACAGACAGACTTACTTTCGCATTTATAAAATTAGCAAGGATAGTTTAGGAATAAGGATAGTGTAAAGCATAGTCAAGGCCAAGGTCAAGGTAACAATGATAGTTGATTGCGAATGGATATATGATCGTGAATATCAATCAAATACAATTTTTAAGAAGTCGGTCTAGTTTGCTGAGCAGCTGGAACACCAAAGTCTGCACAAGCATCGTCTTTGTCTTAGTTAAGAGATTTTTTCCAATCGATATACTTCACAAGATGTTACTCACCTTCTAGCTGACAAATGCAGATGTTAAACCCGTAACCGAAGGACTGACGGGCAGAATTGATCCATTAAAAATTATATCCTTAACGCTTATAATATCTACTCAACTCATCATTTATTTACATTTACACGGATTGACTGCTTGGCCGAACCTGTTGGACCAGTTTTTAATTGCCTCATAATCGCGATTAATATTTGCAATTAATTCGTCTAAATTATATATTTATACAAATATATAGATCATCTGTATACAAGTGATATGCACACACGCAAGTGAAGTTCATGAGGAATTAAATTGAGGCCGGGAGCCAACGTCTGCGTGCCATCACTGCGGAGGCTGTCGCGAGGATACTGCACTCCACACTCTTGTGGAGTGCTCAGCGTGGATGCAACAGCGCCACGACCTCGCGGCGGCTTTCAGTGTGGGAAGCCTCTCGCTGGAGACCATGGTTCTGTCCATGGTCCAAAGTGAGAGTGCTTGGGAATCCGCCGCTTCTTTTTGTGAGGAAGTGATGTCCACTAAAGAGGCGGCGGAAAGGGAACGGGAGAGGACTAGTACTCTCCCGTCCTGAAGAAGAGGCACCAGGCGCCGGAGAGCGCAGAATTATCTCCGGCCTCCATGAGCGCTGGCCTGGGGGTAACGGGTGAGGCTGCCCGTTACTCTAGCAGAAGCAGGCCTGAGATGGTGGCGCGACGTGTTCCGCGTGCGCTTCTCTAAATTGGAAGGAGGGCAAGGCCCTCTGCTACCATTGGTGTGGCTGCCTTCTATTTGAGGGCGGCCAAAGTCTGCTAGGGTTCTCGGGGACTTCCTTCCTAGGGTATACCCGAGTCCCTTGCGATAGACTCACTTGTTACGGAACACCGTGTGGTTTTAGTCGGTTCGATTCCGACATACCACCTCACCAATGGCCATGGTGAGGTGATGACCCAGGGGGGTTTCCACACGAAAAAAAAAAAAAAAAAAATGGGGAATAAAAAGATAAATAACGAAAACAGAAGAAGTGATAGAATACCGCCTTGTGGAACACCAGAGCTGAAGGTCACGTTTCATCAACCTTATGTTTTTAAATTTGCTTTTGCCAGACGAAAAGAATATTTATAAAGTGTGTACTTCAAGAAACATCAGATGCATTATCGTTATGACCACATTTTACAGGTTTTTTTTTTTTTTTTTTTTTTTTTTTTATCGTGTGGAAACCCCCACGGGTCATCACTTCACCGGGGCTAGCGATGAAGTGGTATGTCGGAATCGAACCGACTAAAACCACACGGTGTTCCAACATAAGTGGGTCTATTGCAAGGGACTCGGGTATACCCTAGGAAGGAAGTCCCCGAGAACCCCGGCAGACCTTGGCTGCCTATTAAATAATAGGCAGACACACCAAAACGTACGGGGGGCCTCGCCCCCCTTCCATCAGAGGCGCGCGCGGAACACATCGCGCCACCATCTCAGGCCTGCTTCTGCTAGGGTAACGAGCAGCCTCACTCGTCACCCCCAGGCCAGCGCTCATGGAGGTCGGAGATCATTTTGCGATCTCCGTCGCCTGGTGCCTCTTCTGCGGGACGGGAGAGTACTAGCTCTCTCCCGTTCCCTTTCCGCCGCCTCTTTAGCGGACATCACTTCCTCGCAAAACGAGGCGGCAGAATCCCAAGCACTCTCACTTTGGACCATGGACAGAACCATGGCCTCTAGCGAGAGGCTTCCCACACCAATAGCAGTCGCGAGGTCGCACCGCTGCTGCACCCACGCTGAGCACTCTACTAGAGTGTGGAGTGCAGTGTCCTCGCAACCGCCTCCGCAGTGATGGCACACAGACGTTGGCTCTCGGCCTATTCGACACAGGTACTTTCCGAAGCAGCCGTGTCCGGTCAGCACCTGTGTCAGCCGGTAGGAGAGGCTGCCGTGTCGCCTCTCAAGCCAATCCTCCATGATGGGCCTTACCGCCGCAATGGTGGCGTGCCCTGCGCTCGGTCGCTCTAGTCGTTCTGTCCACTCGGCCATTAGAACCTGGCGAAGCTGGGACCGTTGCGATTCGATTTCGCGAGGTGCGGGTCTCAGGTTCCGCTCTAGTGCCTCCTTGCGCCATTGGTGTAACGACGCAAGGCTTTTGGCTTCCAGGTCCCATGGCGCAGTACCGGCTAGGAGACTTGCCGCTTCAAAGGAAACCGTACGGTATCCCCTTATGACTCTGACGGCCATCACTCGCTGTGGACGCCGCAGTAAGGCGGCATTGCGGGCCGTCAGGGTCGTCGCCCAAATAGGTGCCCCGTATAGGGCCATGGACCGTACGATTCCAACGTAAAGTCTCCTACAGGAGGCGTCGGGCCCCCCTAAGTTCGGCAGCAGTTGTGAAAGAGCAGCCGCCGTCCTCGTAAGTTTGGGGGCCAGATTCCGGAAGTGATAACCGAAATCCCATCGACTATCGAGTACGAGCCCTAGATATCTCATCGAGGGCTCGATGCCGATGCGAACGCCTCCCACGATAAGGCTAGATCCCGCTGGTGGCCTCTTCCGAGGCCCGTGAAAATAAAGGGCCTCCGATTTATGCAGGGCCACCTCGAGACCCAGCCGCCGAATCCTTCCAACGACTTGAGCGACCCCGGCCGTGGCTTTTATGGTAGCCTCGCGGTATGTCTTGCCTCTCGCCGTCACAAGGGTGTCATCAGCGTAGCAAGTGACGGCGACACCTCCCAAAAGCACTCCGCGAAGCACCCAGTCGTAACCGATGTTCCACAAGAGTGGTCCTAACACCGAGCCCTGTGGAACACCGCACGACATATCTCGCCGACCGTAACCTGCCCGACTCGGGTAGATAACGGCTCTCTCAGATAAATAAGCCCCAACAATACGGCGGAGGTAGAGAGGAACTCTGTGAAAAACTAGCGCCTCTCTGATGCAAATCCAGGGCAAGGTATTAAAAGCGTTAGCGATATCGAGTGACACCGCCAACATCACCTCACCTCTGGATGTTGCTTCCTCCGCCAGAGCCTTTACACGCATGATTGCATCCACGGTGGAGCGCCCCCGGCGAAAGCCAAACTGGTTTTCCGCCAGGTCCGGCCCCACTCTCGAAAGGTGCTCGACGAGGCGTTCCACGATACATTTTACAGGTTGAGACATGCAATAATTTACGACAACCGAGCTTCGCTGTGTCTTTCGAGTTTCCCCTTTAAAGTTATGAAGTTTGTGAATTAAACCAATTTTATTTGAGAATGCTTTCAAACATGTCCGAAAAGAATAATTTGTCTATGAAGAAGAAAGGCCAAAAACTTTAAAAGACCCGCCTTTTATATTTCGTCAGCATCTCCACTATTCATACAAAGATAGGTAGTTATAATTTGCATTCAATATATACCTATTACATTCGTTTCTAAATCCTAATATATTGATAATATTATTATCAATTTGTTCGTCTGTCCTTTTCTTAATAACAACATACATAGCTGAACTATAGTAAGTATATACTTCTTGTTTGTTTATTCATGGAGCATTATTAATTAACTAGCAGCGCCCCGCGGTTTCGCCCGTGTAAGTCCCGATCCCGTGGGAATATCGGGATAAAAAGTAGCCTATATGTTAATCCAGGTCTCTAGCTATCTACATACCAAGTTTCATCGCAATCGGTTCAGTAGTTTTGGCGTGAAAGAGTAACAAACATCCATCCATACTTACAAACTTTCACGTTTATAATATTAGTAGGATGTAAGTACCAGTTAGCCAATGTTCAATTCCATCATAGATTCCAGATCTATGCGTGATGGAGCGAATATTTCATCTAAAAATGTGTAAACATGTGAGAAGGAAGTACTCGAAAACCTTTGTTAATACAACATAATACCAAAACTATCTAATTGTTTATTCAAAACTAATAAGGGAGGTGTTTATAATACCTAATCCTTACAGCGATTATATTTTTTATGGATGTTTTAACTTTACGTTTTACTGGAAGTCCAAATAATAAACTTTATGCTATTGTATATTTAGTATAAGGCACGTACTTCTCTTGTTTATTCGATAACGTAAACCTTTTATAATACTTACATATATAAACTATAAAATAAGCCCATGATATGACAGCGACAAACGCGTATTATATGACTATAAAATTATATAATCATCGTCCATATCTCAAAAACTTACCATAGTACTATTTCGCAAATAAAATATTTAAAATACTGCACAATAAAATCTATTATCACATCAATGAATACTTACTTAGAGGACAAAATAATAATTTAAAGTCATAATTCCGACATTTCCACCTCCCATAATTTGACATTTTAATGATCAGTATTTTTAATTGTATGTTCACGATTGACTATTATGCTTCATTTTAATTATAAATCAGTAATGTACTTTATTATATAATGTAAATCTTTAAAATAGAATGTACCCACAAATTGCATGTCTTATAAATATCTAGATTTTACTATACCTATTTGCACGCCGAAAGTGGCAGAATATGTTGTACAATAAAACAATCTAAGAACCTGTATTCACCATACTATTGGAAATAAAGATATTATTTTTATAACGCTGTTAAATATTTGATTACTATTAAACATTGCTTTGCGTGACTCGCCTTAAATGTTATAATTATGCAATTTTTTTATCATTAATTTAAAGGTTGTCATTGTAAGCTAGTTTTGAAATAGACCTTATTTTATTCTTGTATTTAATAAGCTAAATAACATTAATAGAAAGTTATTTCTTAATCTGAACTCTCTACGTAGTATAAAACAAAGTAGCTTCCCGCCTTCTGTCTCTGTACGCTTAGATCTTTTAAACTACGCAACGGATTTTAATGCAGTTTTCACCGATAGGCGAAGTGAAGGTTTATGTGTATAATTTTAAGCACAGATATATATATTTATTTTTTAATTTCTTCGTCCGTTTCTCTTAAAATAGATAGCACTAGTCCCGTAATGTACCTTCCTTCCAAAAAACCTATGGGTCTGTCATGTGTCTTTCTTCTAAAATTGGTCTTGGTGGAAACGTTAGTTTTTTTTATGTATAACCACGCAAAACCTTATTTTCGTAATTTTCATCTTCATGATTTCCTAAGAGCCCATGGACGACCATTTAAAAAAAATCCTAAGCATTTTTAGGGTTCCGTTCCTCAAAAGGAACCCTTATAGGATCACTTTGTTGTTTGTCTGTCTGTCTGTCAAGAACCCGTGGACGCATTAAGTTGAAATGAATACAATTTTTTTTTTGTCAGTGATCTCTTGAAGCTATAAAAAAATGAAGCTTCTAAGTTAACGCAATCAAAAGATACGGCCATGTAAGCCACAGATTTGACCAAATTTAAACATTTCGCAAGTAAATCAAAACCTATAGGGTACTTCCTATTGACCTAGAATCAATTAAAATTTGGTAAGAAGTAGGGTCACAAGATTCTTCGAGAATTTTTTTCCAAATGGACGTAGTACCTACTATCTACCTACAAGCTTTTTTGCTCACGGAACCCTCAGCGTGCGAGTCAGAATCGCACTTGTCCTGTTTTTTTTTTAATTAGCTGCAATCATTTGCAAGAAAATCTTTTAGCAATTTATTCATTGGATTATATTAACGCCGATGATTTGTGTGAAGAAATTGTCATGTCTGTCTTATTTAAAAAAATGTAATTCTAATGACTCATCATTAAGTATTACCTCAGTAAAAACTCTAAATAAATATATGTAATAAATGTATTTAAACAATTTGACAGCCGTATGATTAATACCACATTACGAATATTGCCAGATACAGCAGTAAACGGAGAATTTGGTGGTTTTCTGAATTAAAACTGATAAAAAATTACCTACCCAACAAACATTTTAGTCGCATAAGTGAAACTAACGCTACTCGAAGTGCTATAAACTTAGTGTCTCATAACTTTATACGACTTTTTAGTCGTATTAGACATCTTATTCGACTTCCATAGAACCTATTGTAAATGACTTTATACAACATACGTTTTAGAGTCGCGGGAACTACTTTTACGTGACGGTCGTGAAAGAGTGATAAAATGCACTCTTAAACGATTTTCAGTCAATTTGATTACTTTTATATAACTTTACAGTGACTGTAAAAATTCAGCAACCAGACATTCTTTTATGATTCTTAAAAATAACTGACGTTAAAATGAATAGAAAAAGCTGGGCAATTGATTTTTTACACGAAATCTCTAAATTAACCCTAATTACGTTAATGGCTGACATTTACTAAGTGACACAGAATGAATAAGTTGTTCAGATATTGTATTATGGTCGTGTCTTGAACTTTAAGTCGTAAAAAGGTAACTGTTAGCACGTTCGTAAAAAATATTTCTGAAAATATTTCTTAATTTAAAGAATTTATAAGGCGCGTTCCTTTTATTGATAAAACTTGCTCATATTACTCGATAAAATTAATTTCCCAACAGATTAATGTACAGGACACTTTAATTTTCAAGATGCAAATAGATATCCATAAATAGGTATACAAAATGGATACTGACAATGAAAATAATTTATTACAATATAAAATTGATCGTCACTAGTCAGTCAAAATCCCTCATAAAAGTCGCGATAGCACATATACATAAGTAATTCGATAAAATGCCGCGAAGCGGTTATAGTAACACCATTACTCGATGAGAAGACTTTTATTTGGGCTTTCACGACATCTACCACTACATGACTATTTAGTGATTAATGCGACCACTTCGCAACTCTATTACGAGACTGATTCGTATAAAATGGGCCTTTTCTCGGTCGTGTCGACGTGATAGCAACGTATTTGCGACCAGCTTATGGAACCAAAAGTTAGATTTGGCACGTCGTGGCAACCTATAAAATGTTTGTTGGGCTATGCTTATCAATGTGACAGGAAAGATTAACAAATTTAGCAACAAAATCTATAGAGGAGGCCATATTACACCATATACATGAAACTAGCACGGATTTCGCAAGCAGAGAAATAATATAATTATGTTTATATTTTTCGATATTTTCTACTGTTCTTGCTTTTTTGCAATATAATAACATACCAGTCAATCTATCAATCGTTTATTGCTGTATCACATAATGGTAGTAGTATACATACGTAATATTTTAAGTCACTAAAATGTATTATTCAAAAAAGTTAGCGATGTTGTAAATACCTATCTTATTTTTGAATTGATTTGAATAATTTTACTCGTCTTATTTTTCACAGCACCGTTTTTAATCTATTTACGAAAATAATATAAAACTAGAGAACACGTTTCCGTCAAAAATTGAAAAAAAAACTAAAAATTGATAGCGAAACACGACGGCAAAAAAGAGGCGCTTTTTTATAGGTAGGTACACATCCTACACAGGCGTTGCCGAGAGTCAACGCGACCTTGGGGTTCCGTTCCTAAAAAGGAAAAAAGAAACTCTTATAGGATCACTTTGTTGTCCGTCTGTCTGCCTGTCTGTCAAGACCCTTTTTCTCAGGGAACCGTGGACGCATCAAGTTGAAATTAATACTAATATTTATTTTTGCGGTCTCTTGCATTTTATAATCGCTTAGATTTTAGCAGATTTTAACAGTTCGCAGGTAAATCGAAACCTATAGGGTCCTTACCATTGACCTAGAATCATGAAATTTGGCAAGAAGCAAGGTCTCACTGCACAAGTAAAGGAATAAATTCGAAAGTTTTAATTTTTGTTATGTTTAACTGCCTGTTGGTGTCTGTCAAGACCCTTTTAATCAGGAACCTTTAGAGGTATAAAGTTGAAATTAACATCAAATACTTACATCTGCGGTCCTTTGAAACTGTAAAAAATCAAGCTTCTAAGTAAACGCAATCAAAAAATACGGCCATTAAAGCTTTGGATTTTAACAAATTTAAACATTCGCAGGTTAATCAAAACCTATAGAACCTATGAAATGTAAGAAGCAAGGTTTCACAACACAAGTAAAGGAAAAAATCCGAAAGTCGTTAATTTGTTGTTTTATCACATAAAATTTTTTTTTATTACCCACTTATATTTTGCGGTTGGAAAGTTGACTTTGTCGTTTATAGATGTATGGGAGAGTATTTTTAGAACTGCAAAGTTAATTTTGTTTTTGGAAAAGACTGGCAAAAAATCTTAGAGAATTGATTCCCTCGGTGCGCGAGTCAGACTCGCAGTTGTCCGGTACGGTTGTTTAATTAAAGCCTGGAATTTTTGTCATAGAAAAATAACAGTCATTTTCGTGATTTGAAGGTTCTCTCCGCAGCAGTGGTGACCAAAATTGGAGAAGACTCAGACCAATGCAAAAAAAAATATTTGCGCTAAGGAATGCAATCGATCCCGCAACTCCTGACGTTGTACTCGAATGCTTTACCGCCGCGCCACACAGCTCACATTAAAAAATTCAATTGACAAAAAACCGGACCAGTGCGAGTCTGTCTCGCGCACCAAGTTCCGTATACAAACAAACTTGTTGAGAGTACGTCCATCTCGATAACCAATTCTCGAGAATTTTTGCGTTCTAAAAATACTCTCCTATACATCGATAATATACCAAAAAGTCTACTTTCCAACTGCAAAATATAAGTTTGTAATCACAAAAACTGCTATCAGACCTTGCTTCTTACCAAATTTCATGATTCTAGGTCAATGGGAAGTACCTTTATACCTACCAATATACCTGCAAAAAGTTCAAATTTATTAAAATGAAAGCAAATTTAAAAAATAATTAATAATGGCCGTATTTTTTGATCGCGTTGACTTGATTGTTGAACTTGATTTTTTTACAGCTTCAAGAGACCGCGGAGTATTTGGTATTAATTTTAACTTGATGCGTCTACGTATACGGTACCTGAGAAAATGGGCCTTGACAGACGTCTATCTATCTGTTGGTGTGACGGTCTGTCTAGACAGATAGACCGACAGACAGACATACGAACAAAAAAGTGATCCCATAAGGGTTTCCTTTTTCCTTTTGTGGAACGGAACCCTAAAAAACAATTTTGTAAATCTCATTCGGTACAAAAATGACCGGTTTGTCGTCAGACGTTGCTATTTTCGTATATTTCCACTACCGAAAAAAACAGCAATTATGATTCCTCAGACCTCCATTACGATTAGCTATTATTACTGCTATTAACTACTAACCTACGTTTTAATTAGTAAGTATTAAATAAAATCGGTGCATTGAATTGAACATAAACTACAATTTTAATACATACTTAGTTATTCATTCTAATACCATTTTTGGTCTTCGACTTCAACGCGAAATTAATTTCGTCCGCTGGTTTGTTTAAAAAAAAGTATGTACAAGTCCAACATAAATTTACAAATTAAACCCTCAATTTTCAAGTCGAAAATTAAAATGTGTATTACTTATAACTATAAACAATAAGAGACAACCCAAAAAGAGGTTTATATTATTTTATGTTTTCTCTAACAATATTACACTACAGTAAAAAAAATGTAACTGTACTAAGAACCACAAGTAAGAAAGTATTTCTGAAAAGTCTTTCATAAATGGCACTAGTAACTATTATCTTATCTGTGGTAATAATAAAATAAAAAGAACATGCTTCAATACTCCTTCAATATGTTTATAGAGAACGTTATTGTCACTCCTTGTTTTTTTTTTGGTTTATGGTAACTCTGAGCTATATGTCAACCTATATCTTTATTGAAGGCGGGAAACAATGCACGGTTATATTACCTTAGAAGTTAAGCGCACGCAGTGAATGAAAAATTGCGGACGCTATTACTGCGGAATGAAACGTAATTAGCGACGATGGACGATTACGATCACGCCACAGATGTTACAGATCAATCAGATCATCGCCGAGGTACAAGGAGATAATACTGTAAAAACCTAATTTTATAGAGAAAGATGTAACCATAATTTAGGGTCGCCTAGAAGATCCCGTGAATGACATAAAACGCTAACAATTTTAGGAAAATTCAACCCCGTTTTGTCCTCATAAAAAAATTGTCATCACAACTGATAATAATATTTTTGAAGGAAAACTTCTTTAGAATCGTTGTGATTTGAAAATTCAATTCAAAAACATACAAGTATACAGTGTTTCCTATAATATTCGTATGCTAGCAGGTGTCTTTGCGCCTGCGTACTGCGAAGAAAAAGAGACAAACATATTCTTAAATAGGATTTAGCCTGCGAGAGAATGAGACAGAAAAAGGGGGGAAATGTGGAAGAGGAGAGCAGAGAAGGAGAGGGAAGGGTTAGAGCCTCCAGTAACCTCACTTACTCGGCGATAAGCAATGCAAAACATTGTATTAAAAGAAACTTTTATTTTGACATTACAAACAGACACTTCAATTTCATTTAAGTATTTGTATTGATGATGTAAATTTTAATGACTTTATGTACATGAAAATTAATGGCTCCTCGTGTACCACCTCCAGGAGGTATACATACACACAAAATTTATTTAACTTATTTATCTTTAAAAACAAAAAAGTACTCAATTGTTTTTTTTATGTACTCATACTATTGCTTCTTATTTGCCACGTATTCTATAAATGTATGAATAAATCGTTGTATAACGATTACCTTCTACGGTGCCTTCGATACCTACTCTTAATCACGATGCTCTTAGAAAAACTTGACACTTGTGGGATACGTGGTCCCATACTAGAATGGTTTAAAAACTATCTCTCTAACCGCACATATACTGTTAAGGTCGACGATGCATTCAGTGATACCGTTACTGTTTCCGAGGGCACGGCAAGGATCAGTTGTAGGACCTCTTCATTTCTTGACATATGTGAATGATATGAGAAATTGTGTTGAACAGAGCACCTGTTATCAATTTGCTGATGATACGTGCCTTCTAGTCAGTAATAGGGAGGTCCCTATTACTGACTAGAAGGCACGTATCATGTGCTATATCTAGGTAGATATAGCATATGATTACCTACAGTCAGATTTTTATACCCTTTGCAAATGGTGTCATGATGCAGGGCTTGTTCTTAATGCAAATAAAACCAAATTATCACACATCAGGTCACCATATTTAAAGCCATCACCAGACAACAAACATATAACAGCTCACGAACACGCATGCTTACATAGCTCCAATAGTGGTGGTTGCTGTTGTCCAACCATTGAACTTGTAACCTCCCATACATATCTGGGCCTCATCATTGACGACAAACTAAGCTGGAAACCCCACATCGATAAAGTATGTGATAAGCTGAGATGTTTTGGTGCTGGCAAACATTGAAATCTTAAATCGTCGTATCCCTTATCATGTAAAACTATTACTCTATAACTCCCTAGCCGAATCTCATATTCAGTATGGACTCACCAGCTATGGACGGACCTACAAGACTCACACAAATAATATATATAGATTGCAACTAAAAATATTAAAGACAATAACATCTTCACAGATTAATTTACAATACAATAACGATGACCTGGGTCTTTTTAAACACTAAAGTTTTACTCGTTTACCTAAAAATGAAATACAGTTTATTGAAAGAAAACTATTTTAAATATAATTTAGGTGATAAAGTGAAACATTCTGTATGTACACGAGCAGTCTCACAGCACCGGTTGCAAACGGCACGCGCTGCTAACGTGTTCGGTGAGAGAACAACACGATACATAGTACCGCGTTTAATTAATGAACTACCCTCCGATATAAATGAACGCTCAAACGAAAAAAATATGAAACATAATTTGAAGGGATTCTTTTTGGAAGACATGTCTCGGTCAGGTTTGCAAGTAATCCCTCCTCCCTTCCTTGCTTGACTCGGAGTTCACTTCACTGTTCTGCGCCCGTACGCTTAGATAATTATAATTATTTTCAGAGTACCTACATAATTTTTAATGTAATTTGTACTGTAGGTATGTGTTTACATAAAGCTTAGTTTTATCAACTTCACTTGATGTTGCATCTGTTGCATTTTTACAAACCTCAGTGGTTTATAAATGCACTAAAAGTAATATTTGAAAATATCTTTGTAAAATGGTAAATAAATAAAAAAAAAATAAAAAAAACCTATTACCGGCTGTTGTAGCCTGGGCCACCAAACAGCGGGCTTGGACCCGAACTGTTTCTAATCACTTTTATTTTTTAACCGACTTCAAAAAGAGGGAAGTTTTCAATCGATTGGTATTTTTTTATGTATGTATACCGATTACGCTGAGATTTATGATTAGATTTACGTGATTCTTCTTTAGTTTGATGCGGAATAGTTGCCATTTGGTCCCATAAAAATTTAACATAGTTTGGCCCAGTAGTTTTTTGATGATGGAAGCAATTTTAGTTTGTGTACGGCTTTTTTTATTTTGTACTTTTTAGTTTTTGAAGTCGGTTTTTTTAAACGTAGTTTTTTTTATTATTCGAACTCGATTTCGATTGAAACCGTATCTAGAAGTCATACTCCAAGCCTAATTGTATGCAAAACCGTTGTTAAATTTGTTCGAAGTAGGTACATGCGGGTATTTTTATTAGTCATTTGTGTATTGAGTAGGTACCTTGGCAACAACAGCAAGGCGCACCAAAACATGATAAATGTTACGACAGTTTTATTGTTGACTGGCTATCGATAACATATTTTACGATTTCCATGCGAGTTGTTACTTATATTGATAAGTAATTACTGTCCAGACACAACATTTTTAAACTTATAAGTAACTAGAAACACGCCCCGGCTTCGCACGGGTAGTAGAGATATCTTCAACAATCATCATCATATTTCAACCAATTTACACAAAACGTTAACAAATTATACACCTAATCCGTCCTCATGAATCACTCTGTATATTGGTGAAAACCGCATGAAAATGCGTTCAGTAGTTTTTCAGTTTATCGCGAACAGACAGACAGACGCGGCGGGGGATTTTGTTTTATAATATGTGGTGACTAGAAGTTACCGCGCCGCTTCGCTCGCGTGTACATATTTTTATTTTGCGCGGAACCCTAATTCTTTTTCCAAAATAAAAGTAGCCCAAGTTACTGCTTATAACACTAGCTATCTGACAGTGAAAGTCCTGTGGAAATCGGTCCACCCGTTCCGGAGATTAGCCGGTAAACAGACAAACAGACAGGTAGACAGACAGACAAAAATTTTATAAACTGATTTTTAGGCATAGCTAACGTGCAAATAACTGAATGAGTTACAAACTTAAACCTTAAAAAAACTTTACAGTATTGATATTTTTCTTTTTATTTCGGGCCTCAAAATTAATTCTAAAAGTATCTCTACATCATGCTTGTGAGCTCCGGCCAAGGGGGCCATCGACGGGGGTACGTGTTCCACCCGCTGCGGGAAAAGGCCCTCAACCACTTCCAGCAGGAAGCTGGGCTGGAGAGTCTCCGTAAAGGGGAGTCCGGACGCGCGGAGTTTTTGTTGCGCCGCGCGTTGGGTCAGCCATAGACTCCAGGGGTCACGATCGAGACCTTCCAGCATCTTCTTTCCAAGGAAAAGGACCTCGTTCCACGGCCGTTTACTTTAATTTGACAGATTTTGAATAGATTATGTTTATGTTTTAGTTGCCTTCTTAATATTTTTCCAACATGTTTCTTCGGTAGAAACACTGTTGAATTTATCAGCTAGCCGTGGTCAACCAACTGCTTTTTGAGTATTGGTAGCGTATGTGGTAGCGATGTGCTTATATTTAATTACAAGCTCAGATAATATGCTTTTCTCATGGTTGATAAAATTAGAAGTAGGTTTTTTTCTTCTAGCCATTATAAACTATACAATGTTCACAAGTATTTTAAGTGACCTCAACGCGGTTATTGTAACCGTTTGTATGTAAACCCAAATTAAAACACCACGCGAAACTGACCACTGTCATGAAATTTCAACAAACCCTACCAAGTTATATAGAACTACGAATGAACAAATATAATCAATAAACATCACCTTCCTAACTTTGTTGCATATTTGTATAAGTAACCAAACCAAAACGCATGTGGTGTAAATGTAATTTCTTCATATTAAGCATCCGTCTATATTTGGTAGTATAACGTAATATAGTGAACTCGGGCCTAAGAATGGTATAGCTCCCTATCAGAAAAGTTGAGGCTTATGCTGCGTTTCCATTTGAGATGTACGAGGATGCGTAACGAGGGATATAACTAATAGAATCGCTTCATTTACCTAGCCTCGCTCAGTGCAGCTCCTGTTGAAATGGCTTAGCAGAGCGAGGTTGTTGTACGTACAAAACAAGCGAGGGATGAGTGCGAGGGATGTGTGCGAGAGATGTGTGCGAGGGATGCGTGCGAGAGATGTGTGCGAGGGACGTGTGAAAGACGGTTTCGCACCTCAGCTACCTCGCACATCTCTGGTGGACACGCAGCCTTAAACTGGAGCGAGTAGTCTAGTCTTTTTTTGTTTATCTTTGTCTCCTTTCATATTTTTTTAAATGCATAATTAGTCATATCATGCACAATATAATGTTTGTTATGGTTCTGTTATCAACAGTTGTACCGTAATCACTGAGTTTAACGAGTGAATCAGTCAGGTATTGTATAACGAAAGAATAAGTGAATTTAACAGCAAATTTTATACATATGCACATATATATAGTGCCTATGTTATTAAGTAACTAGGTGAGTAAGTAAATGCGTAATACATTAGTGTCAAGTGTCATTAAGTTTTTGTCGACAATCCATAAAATAATACTAGCTGACCCGCGCAACTTCGTCTGCGTTTGTAAATTTTCGCCGCTTTGCAAAAGCGGCGAAAATTTACAAACGCATTTTTTCATTTTTTCATTGACGCTTTTTTTATATTATAGGGGCAAACGAGCAGACGGGTTACCTGATTGTAAGTGACTACCGTCGGCCAGACACCTGCAACTAAGAGTCACAAGTGCGTTGCCGGCCTTTGAGATGGGAGTACGCTCTTTTCTTCAAGGTTTGAAGGTCGTATCAGTCCGGAAATACCGTAGCCGACAATTTGTTCCAGAGATTGGCAAAAAGTTTCTGGAGAACCGCACAGTGGTGGATTGCCATTATCCAGGTGATAGGGATAATAGTTTTGTTGCGTTAAACGATGGCGAAACGCCATCGTTAATAGTCGTAGCGTAATGTTATATAGCCTATAGCCTTCCTCGATAAATAGGTTATCCAACACTAAAATCATTTTTCAATTGGAACCAGTAGTTCTGGACTTTAGCGCGTTCAACCAAACAAACAAACTCCTAAGCTTTATATAATATTAGTATAGACGTGAGGAGAATTCTTTCTACGCATATTTTAAGCAAACGCGCACAGACACGAATGTCATATTTCGAATACTTAAAGTGTAGGTATATATAGAAGAAGTGCAGAAAGCCATAATTTTATAGAATATGTGCTATTAAGTTAATAAATATTAAGTAAAAACAGCTATATAAGCTCTAAGGGTCCAGTATATATATTTTGACTAGAGATGCGCCGAATAGTGGTTTCACCGAACAACCGAATACCGAATATTATTCGGTTTAACCTTTACCGAACCGGATATTCGGCCGAATTATTCGGTTTACCATTACATTGTTTTGCCGCGTAAACAGGTTCTAACATGTACGCTACGTGTAGCTGCTGGCTAGATGACGAACGAGCCGTTTAAAGTTTAAAAATAAATATTATTTTGAGGTTTAAAAATAAATGTTGATATAGGTGTAGATTTGATTAAATAAAATGTTGATTTTAAGTTTAACAATAAATGTTGATTTAAAGTTTAAAAATATATATTGTTTTGAGGTTTAAATTAAATGTTGGTTGAAAATAAATGTTGACTAGGTATACTAACTATAGGTTAAGAAATAAATATGTTTTCTTTGACTTATAATATAACATAAATTTTACCTTGGCTACATGAGCCAAAAAAAATAGAAATGCTTCAACCGAATATATTCGGCAACAAAACCGAATAATTTGGCCGAATACAAATAGTGGAAAAGATGCCGAATACGCCGAATACCGAATACCAAATGAATATTCGGCGCATCTCTAATTTTGACCTGTCATGCTATAAAAGTCTATATAATGACAGTTTAAATTATACTGGTCATTTAAATAAAACAAGACATGCAAAACGGCTCAAATTCGATCGCCATGCGGCAGGTGATCTCTAGTTAAATATTGATACGCTTAATATCATCATTCTCTGCATCTTTTCCCAAGTTGGGACAACCCCACCTAAGTTGGGACGACCGTAACTAAGTTGGGACGACCCAAACTAAGTTCGGACGACCCGACGAAACTTAGTTGTTGTTTCAGTCTAACTACGATACAGTCGAACTGCGATATATAATATCGAAGTTCGACCGCGCATCAAGAAGCGACTGCCACCAGGCCTCCACAACCCAAGTACTAGGCGATATCGAAGTTCTGTAGAAGGATCAGGTTGTCGGAGTTTTTACAACTCCAACTACCCGTAACGGATGCCACAGATGTTCGTATGGCAACCGGGACTGAAGGGTTAACGTGCTGCCCGAGGCACGGAGGGGTCTCAATGTGTTAAGAATGGTCACCCATCCTAGGACTGACCTGGCTAGTATATCTTAACATTGTAATGTGCTAACCTACTCGGTTACCACTTAGCCAGGAGCCCCTCGTTAATACGCTTAATATATCATCATATTATAATCATAATAAAGACTTAAAACAGAGAAAGACTTTTTCGGCTTTCGGCACTTAGTTGCGGTACTGGATTGTGTACATTGTCTTTAAGATGCGTGTACGCAATTTAATCTAACAAAAGAATAAGTTAATGTAGCAGTAAAAATTATACATATGTATACCTATGTGTAATTTTAAATATAAATATTGTGAATGTGATACTATTTTACTAGATTAGCAAGTAAATATGTTTAATACTTTAAAACAATACTTTAGTGTAGTGTCATTTCTGTCAACAATAGTAAAGTAAACTAGCTGCGCCCCGCGGTTTCACCCGTGTAAGTCTCGATGCCGATGGAATATCGGTATAAAAAGTAGCCTATGTGTTAATCTCCAGCTATCTATATACCAAGTTTCATCGCAATCGTTTCAGTAGTCTATGCGTGAAAGAGCAACAAACATCTATACATCCATTCATCCTCACAAACTTTAATGTTTATAATATTTATTAGTAGGATTAGTACGATATTAATACACGTAATATAAACTTGACTTATAACAGTGTAAATACGTAGTAACACAATTATCGCCGTTTTTCAGACACTTACCAAATTGGTAGAATTTTTGCACCCGGCGAGAATTTTGGTGGATTATAAACATCATAAGAAAAAATTAAAATGGTGGGTGCTAGATTGTGTACATTGTGTCGACTTTACGAGGTATGTAAGCAATTTAGGCTTTGTCTCAGAAAAAATTAACCATCTTCACAAACTAAAATTATGAATATATGACTGTGGCAGGGCTTGCAGTGCATTGCAGTCGAATGACTCAAATGACTGCAATGTCAGGGGCTGCTCAATTCAAATATTTGTATGCATGAATATGTCTACTTGCATTTGCTGGGTGTTTCTATGTACATTTACCGGCACGAGTCATGAGCACACTTTTTATTGGTCGTTGACCACACTGACGCTGCACGTGATTGGTTCGTCAGTCAATGCTCATCGTCTATTGCGTTCATTCGTCCACCGTATAATTTTATTTTTATAATTTTTTTGAAAATTTGTGCTCGCGACTCGTGCCGGTATCTTTATAATGTGTATGTATTTACAGAAAAAGTGTATTTAAGTTTGATAATCCGTGTCCTAGAAGCCATAGTACAGGCTATGCTGCATTCAGGTATAGAAAACGCTGTGTAACATGTTGCAGAACTTGAAACTTGTAAAGAAATTGTAAAATTGCCTTCATATTTACAATCGTCTGTCCAAAATGTGTAGAATAATAATAACTTGACACATCTCACACACGGCCGTCTGATGCCAAACTAGGCAGAGCCTGTACTACATAGGCTGCACTAAAAGTATCGGGAATGGAATATTTCCACTATTCCTATCATATTAAAATCTTTTTAATTGAAAACTCCTTGGTTTTAATTATCGAATACCATTTATTTATTTAAAAAAAGATTCTCGGTCTTCTCACAAGGTCTTCTCAAACTAGTTTAGTCGTTGAGAAAATGGAATTGACTCGAGAAAATTCAAGGGTGATGATTTATTATGACTTTCGAAGCGGTTTAACACAAAAACAGTGTGTTGACCGGATGCTTTCTGCATTTGGTGATGAAGCCCCATCCAAAACCACAATTTATCGCTGGTTTGCTGAATTTCAACGTGGACGTGTCAAGCTCAGTGATGATTCCCGTCAAGGTCGTCCAAAAACGGCAGTCACCCAAGAAAACGTTGATGCCGTGCGTAAGCTGATTGACGAAGATCGACATGTGACATACCGCGAAATTCAGGCAAATTTAGACATTGACATGTCACATGAGTCAAATACAAATAATCTTGCATGAACAATTAGGTGTAAAAAAGTTGTTTTCCCGATGGATACCGCATTTGCTCTGTGAAGAGCAAAAAGCGGCTCGCGTTACTTGGTGCGTCGGAACTCTCGAAAGATTCCACGCAGGATCCTCAAATGCTGTATACAACATTGTATCAGGTAATGAATCCTGGATATAGGTACGCGTACAAACCCGAAACAAAAAACCAGTCACGAGTTTGGGTGTTCGAAAATGAGTTAAAGCCAACTAAAATTGTTCGTTCACGGAGTGTTGCAAAAAAAATGGTGGCCACGTTTGTCTCCAAAACCGGCCATGTTGCGACTATTCCTTTTGAGGGACAAAGAACGGTTAATGCAGAATGGTATGCTAGCATTTGTTTGCCACAGGTCGTTTCCGAACTCCATAAAGAGAACAGCATCTGCCGCATCATCCTCCATCACGACAATACGAGTTCTCACACCGCGCACAGAACAAAAGAGTTTTTAGAGCAAGAAAACATAGAATTATTAGACCATCCGCCGTACAGTCCCGCCCTAAGCCCTAATGATTTCTATACTTTCCGTAAAATAAAGAATAAATTGCGTGGTCAGAGATTTTCATCACCTGAAGAAGCTGTGGACGCTTACAAAACGGCTATTTTGGAGACCCCAACTTCCGAATGGAATGGTTGCTTCAATGATTGGTTCCATCGTATGGAAAATGTGTCAAATTTCGCGGAGAATACTTCGAAAAGCAATAAATACATTTTTAAATAGTAATGTTGTGTCACTTCCTTGATTCCCGAAATTTTCAGTGTAGCTCTCGTATGGTAACTAGACTGCTGATAAACATACTAAAAAATAAGGTAATAACTATATATTTTTTTTAAATCAAGGAATGGGACGAGATGACGAATGATAGAAATATATATTCTGAAATTCGTCAACTCATCACAATAGGCCGAGTTTGTTTTGGGACGAGATGACGAACGACCCGTTTTCTCAAACAAGTAAATCCGCTTGCATCATCCCGCTATTTGTCTATTATCTATAAACGCTATAAACATTTTTTGTTGAGAAAACACGAGTATCATGTGAAGATGATGATATTCGTATATTCTTTATCATATTTAATTATTTGACTGGCCTGTTGATCTAGTGATTAGCGATCCTGTCTGCTAAGCCCGAGGTCGTGGGTTTGATTCGACAAATAATTGTGTGATATGCATGATCATTTGTTCTGTGTCTGGGTGTAATTTATCGATAATATGTATGTATTTAGGAATGTATAAGTATGTTTATCAGCAATTTGGTTACTATAGTACAGGCTCTGCCTAGTTTGAGATCAGACAATTTATATACAAATCTTTCCTCTTATTATAAAGGAAACCGTGTAGGACTGACTGATCTATCAACGCAGTACCTCTCAGCTCAACCTCCTAGGACTCCGTCAGCCCCGCGAACGGCGCTCAACTGCGAGTGTCTGCGAGGGGTCCTGAGTCCTAGTGCAAATGTGTGAGTTTAGTCCAACAGGTACACCCACACTTCCTGCCGGAGCCTAGTGAAATACCTACCGGGAGAGGATAGTGGACAATGAGAGAAGGATTTTCTGGACAATAGGCAGAGTATGAGTGTTTTGAATTACTAGGTTTTGCTCGCGTAAAACTTATTTTTCTAACCTAAATAATTTTGAGTCAGCGTCAAACATACAAACAAAATTGAATTACACAAGAAAACGTCGCATTCCGTCGTAATTACTCTTATTTAGCTTGTTTGTAAGTTTGGCGCCTACTCAAAATTATTTAGGATAGAAAAATAACTTTTACCTCCAGCAAAACCTAGTAATTTATAATCGTAATTACAATATTGATGAAATAAACCGACATATTTTATAATATTGTCCAATAGTTGTTTCTTATTTCGAATTTAGTGATAAATAAACGCCAGTCTATCTCCCGAAGTGTTTCGTATTTCTTTTGTTTTTGTTCGAACTCGACTTCGCGTCGGTCGATTTAAGGGCCTTTTCACACTAGCGATTGTCCAACGTAGGCGTTCGCTGAACGTTTGCGCAGCGCAGACGCCGCTACTACGTGACGCGTGGGCGATGTCGCGGCGTTCCCTCTGCAGTTAATTGAACGCTGCGCTACCGCGGCGCAGACGTCACACAATTTCATTGTCGTTTCGGTATTATCATTAACAAAATGGATTCCGACGAGGAAACTCTATTGATGGCTTTGCTTTTAAAAAGAAAATTAGTGCGAAAAAACAAAAGGATATGGGAGTAGGAGGTCGGATACGAACAGGATTGTACATGACACCGCAGTAACGCGGCACATGCGTCTCGCACCTACGACGTTCGCGCGGCGTACTCAGGTGCCCCGGCAGAGACGCCGAGACAAGGCGACGTCGCCGCGTCTGCGCTCTTCATACGTTAATCGAACGCCTACGCTGGACAAACGCTAGTGTGAAGGGGCTCTAAAGTCGAAATTTTGTACAAAAAATTATATTTATTTGCAGTATGTACGTTTGGATATAATTATATTTATTAGGTAGTAGTTAAGAGTATCCGTTTGATTAATATGTCGATGAAGTAGTAGTAGGTATAAAATATTTAGATTCTTGGATGTTTAATATTTTGGATTGCTTTTTTTTATCAAAAGGTCAAAAGGATAAAATTTATCGTTCAACCGCACGCTCGTATCGAATTTAAGAGCTCTAACTGACACTATTTAAAATCGGAATTTATGTATATTTAAGCAAGGAATTAGTGCTAATAGTTTTTTTAAATAAAATCAACCTTTTATTTTGTACACTTTTATTAACCCCCCGCACAAAGGGAGGGATGTTATAGTTTTAAAGTGTGTATCTGTGTGTCTGTTTGTGGCATTCATAGCTCCTAAACTGACTGACTAATTTTGATTTAGTTTTTTTTGCTGGAAAGGTAACTAGATCGAGAGCGTTCTTAGCTATAATTCAAGAAAATATGTCCGGCTGTTCGAATTCGTTCGTTTCTGTCTCAATTGAAGCCTTTTCCATTTTCAAGAAGATCCTACAGAAGATCGCCGTTAAACAACACTACAAGGGATTTTTGTATATATATTATGTAGCTCCCGTTAACTGGTTACCTGCAGCCAAGCCGTCTCCTTGTTAGCCAAGTTTATGGTAGGTATGAATAAAAATTACACTTTTAGTTAACCAAGTTGTCATTGTTTTAATTTACAATCACTTCCATACTTGGATTTGGAAAAACTATTTTCTATACTATTATTATAAAGCTGCAGAGTTTGTTTGTTTGCTTGAATGCGCTAATCTCAGAAACAACTGGTTCGAATTGAAAAATTCTTTGAGTGTTGGATAGGGCATTTATCGAGGAAGGCTATAGGCTATATATCATCACGCTACGACAAATACGAGCGGAGCAGAGACCATAAACGCAGGTGAAACTGCGGGGACGGGTAGTCTACCAATAAAAATTAAACTGATGATGAAAAACTAAAAATAAAGTAAATTTATTTTTGGTTTTTTTGATAATCGAATACCACGAAAACGAAAAAATAATATTTGCTGAATATATTATTAAGTTGTTTTAAACAATTCATGTACAGCTTGAAATACAGGTGCATCATGGCGAATATAAATAATTCTGAATAATAGACACCAACATAATAATTGTACTTACATACACATATACCCAATACCCACCTACCTACCTTTTGTGGACACACTTATGTCTACTGACTCACAAAAGATTCTGACTGTAAATGTACTAATCAAACAATTTTTTTCCACAACTTTTAAATTTAGATTCCAAACGTACAGAAATGGAATAAGTTTTGACGTATACTCACATGTGGCCAGCAGTATTTAATATGCCTACAACGCTGTTATCTAATGATATAAAAATACACACTAGTTCAATGCAATATCTTTTTCGTATAGTAATTAAAACTAACTTTAATTTGACACCTTTCATTAGAAAAATAATATCGACATTATCAACTTAAGTACTATCTTCTAACCTCTCCATAAATATTTTATTTGATATAAGAAAAAAAAAACTCTACGTACTAATGTTTATTTTGAATTTAGAACGACACAGGAGTAAATTCCTGAAAGCTGAATGAAATAAACAAACGAGGATATTTATGCCAACTTACCATAATGCAACCAAGACTGTTTAAATATAGAACCAATGGAATCACAAAAACATCCAGTTCAATGTAACGTCAAATTTGTGTCACAAAAACAAAAGTCCATTACACATTCAACCGTAAGTAATTAAAAAGTATTCGATTTATAAAGTCTAAAGTATGATAAACCGTTTAACACGACCACTCCATAGTACCACGAATGTGTACTGCCAGAAGCGAGATGGCACAATACATGAATGACTGCAGCAGTATTTTTTGTCACCATCTACGCAAATTTCATCTCTAAACTGAAGTGGTAAGACTGAATTTCAAGCGTAATACCTTCGACACAGGAACTTTGCTACACAGTTGTACGGCTAAACATATTTTTTTTCTTTCAGAAGAAAGTTCCGTTTAATGTTAAGCGCAATGCCGCATTGTCGGCTCACGGTAGCCAATAAGCTTGGAGCGTGTAGGTTTATCGACGAATCAACAGTCAAGGGCGAACTGTAATTTGGCCAGACTTTACCTTATATTATATTTTTAGATTATATTATTATTGGACGGCTATTTAATAGTTCAATATTCATCATGTCAGGCGTGGTATCACGTTGTCGTTTGTTATATAGTATATAGTACTAGCTGCGCCCCGCTGTTTGACCCGCGTAAGTCAATCGGTTCAGTGGTTTTAGCGTGAAAGAGTAACAAACATCCATACATTCTCACAAACTTTCACGTTTATGATATTAGTAAGATGTAATTAGGGTTGCCAACTATACTGTTAAAAACAGTATTATACTGTTTTTCACTGTATTATACTTTTTACTGTTGAACAAAAATAAATTATCCAAAATACTGTTACGACTCGAATTTCAGAGCGAATATCAATTTGAGAAAAAATGAGCTTCTTATTTATTTTAATTTCAATTATAATTGTGCTGAGGTAAATGAGATTTTCCAAAAAGACTCTAAATTAATAAGTTCTGCGAAAAGTTCAAGAAAATATGTATTCAAAACATTAAATAAATAAATAATACATAAAATACTGTTAATTTTCCTAAAATACTGTTTACTATCCTTCTCAGACCTAAATATACTTGATTTCTTGAAAAAAAAGTTGGCAACCCTAGATATAATGTACCTAAATCGAAAAGGTACCTTACAAAAAAAAACAAATACAGGTTGCCTTGAGAACCTTCTCCGTTTTTTAGTCGGTTAAAAAGGCTTAATCGCTTATAAGCCAGAAAATCGCTTCGCCTATACCCACTTTCTTTATTAATAAATAAAATTGAAGTGTCTGTTTGTAATATCACATGTCATATAACAGCATTTAACTGAATGCATCTGAATGACTGTCTATCTGTCTGTCTGTTTGTTTGTTCCTACTAATCACCGGAACAGATAGACCGATTTCCACGGGACTTTCACTGGCAGATAGCTGGTGTTATAAGGAGTAACTTAGGCTACTTTTATTTTGGAAAAAAATAGGGTTCCGCGCAAAGGGTATAAAAATGTACACGCGAGCGAAGCCGCGATGGTATCAGCTAGGCAATTGTTATATAAATGTCAAATATTGGGACAAATTACATTGTACACATTCTAGATTATGGAATTACGGATAAACATACTGAGATGTATATATTTTTGTAAATACATAACATATTATACATAGAAACACCCAGGCCACTCCAAATAGACATATTGGGGCAGATAAATATTTGCGCTGAGCGAGAATCGAACCTGCGACCTCTGAATCTGTCTACACTGCACCACATGGGCTGTCTGATGTGTATAATCTCGGGTGTATGTTGCCTACCTGTTTCTAAACCAACATAGTATTGAGCCAGGGTTCGGGATTAGAATATCCACTAAATTATAACGAAAGAGACACAATTTATTTAAATAATTAGTAATTAAGACACTCACTATTCACTTGTACTATTCGCTATACTTCGCACTTGTTAATTCGTAGTATTGCTCAACTAGAACCGAATGTCCATACCGTCATGCAACTTCCTTATAATATAGTTCGAAAAACATCTCATAGAAAGTTCGTGAACTTTCCTGAAACATCTAGTACTATCTATCTGACCCGACAACTGTTGGACCTAAAACTCGGTAGAACATGCTTGTTGAAAGACTATTAGTTGCGTTATTTGCTAAAAGATGGCGCCGTGCGCCTCTATTTTGTTCCCGTTACTCGTAACTAGATGGCGCCCGCGCGCCAATGTAGGCTTCCGTAACATTATATTACTAACACTAGCAGTTTTTCGCAGTTTCACTTGTTTATATGGTCATTACTCAGCTCCTAAGGGTTGTAGCATGATGTTACATAACTTAAACCTTTCCTCATTAAATACTCTATCCTACACAAATCAAATTATTCAAATCTGACCCATGTTTTTTTTTATGGTATAAGAAACGAGCAGACGGGTCACCTGATGGTAAATGACTACCGCCGCCCATGCGCACCTGCAACTGAAAAGTCACATGTGCGTTGTCGGGCGTTAGATGGGAGTAGGATATGGGTGGAAGAGGGGGGGGGGGAGGGGGTTAAGGCCTCCTGTAATCTCACTCACTCGGCGAAAAGCAATGCATTGCTTCACTGCCGGTTTTCTGTGAGGCCGTGGTATCACTCCGGTCGAGCCGGCCCATACGTGCCGAAGCATGGCTCTCCTTCGATAAATCCTTACTTCCTTACTAATAATAGAAATGCGAAAGTAACTCTGTCTGTCTGTCTGTTTGTCGCCCTTTCACGCCAAATTTGGTACACAGATAGTCTATAGCCTGAGAAAGGACATAGGCTACTTTTTAATGCGAAAGAAGGGGGTTTAAGGGGTTGAAAGGTGGGGATGAAAAGCTGTATGGAAGTATGGTCATATTTAGAGCTTGAAGTTTGAAACTTATTTTTTAGGCTGTTGGTTCGATATAAATACACTATTCACACAGCTAGTATTTTATATAAATGTTTCCAGAGATTAGCGCGTTTAAACAACAAAACAAAATACTTCAGCTTTATTGTATTAGTTTAGATTATATAGCTATTTGTATGTACTGCAACAACTGACAGTGACTCACTGCTTACTCGATAATATATGTTGAACTAGATTACCTTAAATTAACCAATCTTATTATAGAGTTCTGTAACACATTTCTTTGTAAAGCGATATGACAAGTTAACTTATCTAATGAAGGATTACTGTGTGTTAATATACTAGGTCTTGATCAATACTATTTAACTCAAAAAGATAAAAATATAAAGTACCTACTACACAGTACTCTTCTGTAGCTTCCCCACGATGGCATTCTCAAGCCAAAGGCGGCAAAATGACGACTTCATTATATTATAATTTAGACGCATTTTAGTTAGCGAAGGGGTACGTAAAACAGATTCTATTTAGTATCATAATCATAATCCCACTAATATTATAAATGTGAAAGTTTGGATGGATGGATGGATGGATGGATGAATGTTTGTTACTCTTTCACGCAGACACCACTGAACCGAATGCGATAAAACTTGGTATGTAGATAGCTGGAGACCTGGATTAACGCATAGGCTACTTTTTATCCCGATAACGGGTGAAACCGCGGGGCGCTGCTAGTCCTACTAATATTATAAACGTGAAAGTTTGTGAGGATGTATGGATGTATGTATGTATGGATGTTTGTTACGCTTTCACGCCAAAACTACTGAACCGATTGCGATAAAACGTGGTATGTAGATAGCTGGAGACCTGGATTAACATATAGGCTACTTTTTATCCCGATATTCAAACGGAATCAGAACTTACGCGGGTGAAACCGCATGGTGCTGCTAAAATAATAATATGTTTTAATGTTTTTGTATTTGTGTGTAAACTACTTATATTCCCTTTAGACATTGACGTTGAATAAACTTTACTACCAATCGTTTCGTTTAAAAAATGATCTTTCAGTACATACTTAATCTTGTTCAAGTATTTTTTTATATTCACAGAACATTGTAGCAGACTTGAATAGACTATAATGATCACACTGTATTTTTTAAAGGTGTTGACAACTGTCACGGGGTGATAACAGTGATAGGTAACTGATCAGTCACTGGTTTTACTGGTGAGGACGTATATTGGGAATAAAACCACACGGGATGCCATAAGGTCACAACGTAGCGGCACTGGCAAAATTTGTAGAAAGACGTTGCTGCGACGATAAGTTATTAACAATATATACAGAGTAAGTCTATAACTTCCTTTCCCAACTGAGATCATTCAGACACTCGTAAGTGAGCCTCCGCCTTCGCACCTGGAGCTCCTGTTAATCTCATTCCGCGAAATAAAGTACTTGCAGAAGACGTGAAGATAAATTAAAAAACAAACTTTCTTCAATGAAAAGCAACAGAACAATAACAGTCAATATTATGAAACTAACGACACTCGCTCTTTCGTTACAGTTTAATTAATAATAATTAACACTATGCCACAGTTATTAACTAAATTAGAAGTAGCTGCAACTAGATACAGGGGCGGCCTTAGGCATTGCGAGGCCCCGGGC
The DNA here is from genome assembly GCA_963859945.1 of Euplagia quadripunctaria. Taxonomy (NCBI): domain Eukaryota; kingdom Metazoa; phylum Arthropoda; class Insecta; order Lepidoptera; family Erebidae; genus Euplagia; species Euplagia quadripunctaria. The sequence goes on from OY982560.1 coordinate 25,001,011, forward strand.
GATAGATCTTTGCGAGGCCCTACTGTCCTTTGAGGAATTCCCCATAAATTTATGTGAATTGAACCTATATTTAATGCTAATGCTTAATGAAAAATGCAAGAAAAAAAAATTGTGCATAGGAAATTGACAAAACTTTTATGTCAATTGCCTTCACTTTTCTATGGACCGGTATTTACTAACCAATTGACGATCTGTTTTATTTTCCGCTAAATCTTTCAAAGCATCACATATATCGCTTAGTTGATATTTAACGGCCTATCGACTCTACCCAGAATTCCCACGTAGTTGTGACTATGTACCCAACGGGTCGTCACCTCTTCGGGGCTAACGGTGAAGTGAAATGTCGGAATTGAACTGACTAAAACCACACGGTGTTCCGTCACAAGCGCTTCTATTGCAGAAGCTCGGGTATTACTTTAGAAGGAAGTCCCCGAGAACCCTGAAAGGCCTCTTGCACACAGCCACCTTAGAGTAGCGATGAAAGAGACTCAGTCGTTTTAGTTTTGTAAGATGCGACTAGACTACATTTTGACAGCTAAAGACTGACTTAGTCCTTTAAACCCTTAGTTTTTAGTCTTGTAAGTCTTTTTAGTTCTCGACTAAGGCTTGCGTAGATTAAGCATTAAGAGGCTTTGAGGCTTATAAGGCTTGTTAGTCTTATAAGGCTTGTTAGTCTTTTAAGGCTTTTAACTTTGAGCTAAAAAGACTCGTCTACGGAGTCGTGTATAAGTGATAAGTTATAAAAAAGACTTAAAATTACTCCATCTTTTAAGAATTATCAAAAAGACTAATCCCCATTGCAGTAACTACTAAACTGTGTACTAGCTAAACACTCTCAGCTAAAATCTTTTGTATCATTCTATTAATTTAGAAGTCTAATTAGAAGTAAAAGTCTGTTAAAATGACTGCACCTAGTCTATATAATATATGGACATCGCCCGAAGTACTTATATTTAAGTAAGTGAAATATGTACGTTATTTCATTCTAACACACCTTTCATGTAATATATATATAGGTACCATCTCTTTCATATTTAGTGCTGGATAATTATCATGGGGACACTGACTTAAAAGTCTAGCTGTATAAGATACTATTAACCGACTAAGGTGTAAGCATTTTCTTAAAGGACTGAGTCGTTTTAGTTGTATCAGTCCTTTAAGCTTTTTAAGTCTTCAAGCTAGTCTTATTAGTCTAAAGATAGTCTTGTTAGTCTGAACAAGTTTTATAAGTCATATTTTAAAGGACTTAAACAACGTAGTCTCTTTCATCACTACCTTAGAGTGCGTGGTGCCTAGCGCTCCCCGGTTAAGGATAATCGTTTATGTAAATATAATTGATATACACATGCGACACAAGCCCAAGCACTATTGTGTCGTGCGTTGTTGTGCGTCATGCGATACGATATTTGTACGGTATTTGTTCTCGCCTCCATATTAACCTTGAAGAGAGGGACGTATCTACATCGTAGGTGTGGTAGTGTGTAAATGCGGTGGCCACACCTGTATTTACGTCTGTCTGCCTTTATAGAGAGAACAGCTGCAGGTTCTCCAAAATTCTTATCTAACTCACTGCTATGAATGAGACATATTAAGTTAGGTTTAAGAAAGAAGAAGAAAGGAAGAAAGTGAATCCTTTTATTTTGCACAAACATTGGACTCCCACAAGACACATTAAGCAAAGAACATATAGATAAGAATAAAGAACGTATACAAGAAAAAAAAAGCAAATGAGAAAATAAAAAAAAATTAAAATAATTCGATACTTATTTTGACTCAAATTCAAAATATTCGATTGCTTACATTTGGGGAGTTGCAAACGATGTTACGGGCAACACCGAATATATTACCCCGTGAGAACAGCGAATTGAAACGAGGGATTTTGCTCGGAGCCAGCATTTAATAGGTCTCATAGCAGCGAGTTAGATGCGAATTACGAATTTTGGAGAACCTGCATCTGTCGACAGGCAATCAGTGCTTCTCGTATATTTAGTTATTCAAAGAGACTTTAGCGTCAACCAAACTGAGTTAAGAAGTTGTCCCGTAAGATCAACTGCTTCGTTAAACTGGTTCAGTCTCGTTGGAGGATAGCCGTCAAAACAGAGTTAATTATTTACGCTTCTGCTGCATTATAGCTTATATTATATAAGCTTCATACATTATAACTAAAGTTTCGCAGTAAACGAACTTACAGCGCAGTGCAGTGCAGGACACATTCTCTTACAAATCGATATACCTACGTCGAAGTATAAAACATTCTAAAACAGCAAACCGTCCTTTGTACTGCTACTTTTTTTATTTTACAACTCCCTCATTAGGAATACTCCTGTGTCGCGGGGGCTTCACAAATATTCAAACAACGGACACAAAGAACACCCAGACTCGGGACAACTATTTGTGGATCACACAAATTTTTGTCCCGTGTGGGATTTGAACCCACAACACTCGGCGCGGCGTAGTGGCGAGGTGACCACTTAAACCATTGCGCCATTGCTATGTGCAGTCAAACTTACTTACTTTAAATTAATATAGTATTTCTCGTAGGTATCCTATTTACAGTGCAATAAAGAGTATCTGTGTCTATCCAAGTTTGTAGTCGGTATTAAATATTTTTGAAGTGAAATCTTCTTTAGGCACGTTTGTGCACTTTTGCTATGGGGAAAAAGCACTGAACTCGGGACCATCACGCTTATAATACATATATAAATCCACTAGGGGGCGCTAATCTAAGCATTGAGTTCTGTCAGCTCTTTATTATTTAATGTCACCAACCTGCTGATGTGACGTTTTAAGATCGTCGTTTCGTTTAGGTTTTCATTTCTGTCAGCAGTCCCATGACTGCCTATTTTTTTTTGCCTATTATGGCTCACGGTTCGTATCGCCACTAACAAGTGAATTTATACCTACTTAAAAAGAGTGTAAAATACATTTAGAAATAAGAGGAAAACTACATCACAAGACATAACATAATATCTCTGATCATAAAAACAACTTTGTTCATAAGATCTGAGTATAATCTATTATATCCTTTTAAGTAATGCTTTGCAAAATAGGTATGCTGCGTAAGACTTAAGACGAGTTTTCAAAACAATAAAACTATTGACCCCTGCTTACGTCAACCATTGCCAAGATTTTTTTTGTTCTTTGACATTTGTGTAACCAGTGTTACATGATCCAAAAATATTATTATATTAAGATAAATATTAGTGCAATAAAACAAACTATTTACTATATAGTAACTCTCTATTTATTGATGTCTTATAAATATTCAGTTATCTAAGTAGTCGGTAATCGTATTGTAATATATTTTATGCTTATTTCTTGTGTGAACTCAAATTTTACAGAGAAAGCCTTCCGCCGCAGAAAGTATTCCGCCTGCCATATTTTATAGAACACCTATCTGCAGTTTGTGTGTTGCTAAGCAAAAATGTGTAGGTGCAGACATGGTTTTCAAAACCATGTCTGTGTCTATAATTTGGACATACAAAACGCACCGATTTTATAAAATAAATGTTAATATTCTTCTAAAAATATTGTATTTATGGATTTTGAGATATTTTACTACTTTTCAAACCACTTTGTATGTTGCAATAGTGTTTCAACACAACAGAGATACAATAATGGCATTTAGGCATTTTTTACATATAAGTCCCCGAACTTCTTTCTCAAGTAGGAGTATAGGCAAAAATTACCGAAATAACGACGAAGAAAAAGATAAATATGAAAAATCGTGAAAACAAAGCGATAATCGAATTGGGCGATCGCATTGGACAGGATACTCTATTAGTACATTACCGTTAGCGAATCTTGTTGCGAATTAAAACAATACAAAAAGGTGCTTTGTAGTAAATATCAAGTTCTTAATAAGGTGCCATCTCATATTATACGCATTATCGTAACTGTGCAAAGTATTTTTATGAATACAAACTCCAGTCACGGAAGTTTTTTATTCTAAGAGTCATTTCACACCAAAACGCGATGCGATGCGACGCGAAGATGCTTAAAAAGGCGCCGTGCAGGGAAGGGATGTACCGCGAGGAGCGCACGTTTTAAGACAGCAATACAATATGAAACTTATTTTGTACAGAAAAGGTACACAGTTCAGTGAGTACGTGAAAGGGTAAACGCTTGCTTACCGTTTCGCGTACTACTGAACTGCATAGCTTTTTACGTTACTGTATCTCGTCACGGTGTGAACTGACCCGAATGTTTTATTTCTGTTATAAAAACTTATTATCTATGTACCTTATAAGCTATGTTTTTTTATTGACAATGATTAGCCGGTACGTATAAAATAACAGACCATGGCCACTTCAGGGCGAAAAGTGTTAGCAAGTTTTTTTTATTCTTGTTTTTATAGGGAAGTTCCGATTTCACCTTAATATGATACCTGCAACAAATATTTTCACAATTCATTTATTAACTTGAAATTCAGTTTTTGAGAATTTAATAAACTTTTAAATATTTATCATATATAGTTAGGATTGTTTGTCCTGTCAAATAGTGCTAATTCAATGAGTTTAGCTTCAAATAGGTACCTACAATGAATAAACATGCAGTTAGGGACTAACAGCCTACCCACGAACATACTAACCAATCCTATATATGCGAATGTGAGTTTGTGTGTTTGTTTAATTGTTTGCAACGTTTTCGCGCTTTAACTACTCAACTCAAATTTTGCATACACATTGTCAGGGGTACAGAAATGGCTATAGGGTACCTTTTATCCAGAATAAAAGTGCTGTTCCCTAAGGAGCTGCGGGCCAAAGGTAGTTCTTTATTCCGGTGTAGAAATAATTTCCACCTGAGTTTCACTAGAGCTTCCCCTCAGAAGAGGTAGTCAGTCAGTCCGTCATTCGTTGCCGATCAAAGTTATTGGATGACCGGACGGTTGTCTGTATCAGTCTGAATACACCTTTAATCGAAACTGCAAACAGCGATACAACGCGATAGCGAGTATAACCTTCATGTATTAAGACACCAAAAGGAGTTTATTTTAAATGTGTATGCCTTACCCGTTGGTATAGAGATATTCTTCTGCTAATATAAGTCCCGTCTGGCTGCTCACGAATACCGAAGGTATCACTATATCTTCCAGATATCTTCCTGACATACTCTCTGTATCAAAAATATTGAGTACAATTAACACTATCGTTACAATATCTACACTATTATTATAAAATACTACTGTTTCATTTATGTAATTAAAGTTGGTAAGTTCAAAGGAACAAAGAGAAATAAAAGGCAAAGAAAGCACGCGAATACCTAACGTGCTCTCTTTACTGTTATTAGAACTTTTAGTTCTCTTATTTTCTAAAGGACACTTCAATGGTTGCCCCTATCTATTCAGAGGAAAAAAATCAAAAGGCACGATATAGCCAAGTAAGCAGTAATGCATCTTCATTTGCCCAATAAGATAATCGAAAGGTCAAAATATTTAATACCACATGGTGGAACAAAAATCTTGAAAAGCTAAGGAAACCAAACGACATGCCTTCAACAGGGCTACCAAATTGGAGGAGTGGGAATGGTATAGGAAAGCCCTGAAGGAGTACAACGAACAGATCAAAAAAGCCAAAAGAGCGCCATGATTACGTTTTTGCCAGGATATTGCACAAAGTAGCAAGAACCCAAAAAATACCCGCCAAGACACCAAATAGTTCTAGGTTTCTAGGTTTGCTTAAAAAACCAAACAGCACAGGAAGAGGAAACACTGAAGCTTTTAAGAATCACCCACTTCCCAGGATCGTACCCAATCAGTAACAAAGATTGCAACCCAAAGACCCCATCCACAGGGTACAAAACTCCGACTGGGGTGGAAACCAAGTAAAATGGGCTATAAGTAAATTTAAGCCCTTTAAATCACCGGGGGAGGATGGCATTTTCCCAGCACTTCTGCAATATGGAATCGACATCCTCCTTCCGCATCTGTAAGATACGCCCGAGGAGTCATACCAGATCAGACTAGAGAGAAAGAGTTATAGACCAGCACATTAGAGGAAAGTACTTAGTAGAAAGACCACTAAGTTCCAACTAACATGCTTACTAAAAGGTCAAATCCACGGAAACAGCTTTGTTAGATCTGATCGACAAAGAGGAGAAGGCTCTACTAGAGGATAAGCAAACTACTCTATGTTCTTTTCTCGATGTTGAGGGCTCTTTTGACAATACACCCACAGAGGAATGACTGCAAAGGGTATTGATGTCACCACCATAAAATGGGTGAAAAGCATGCTGCTGCATGCAAACAGAATTGCGACAGTTTCATTAAATGAAACATCGCACAAATTCTTTACGACTCGAGGATGCCCACAAGAAGACATATTATCCCCACTACTTTGGACTTTCGTTGTTGACCAACTCCTTGCAGAAATGTCTAACCTCAACTGTGACGTACAGGGTTACGCATACGACCTGGTGGTTATAGTCAGAGGACCATGCCTCCACACCATCTCAACACTACTACAAGGAGCACTCAACACCATCAACACCTGATGCAGAGATAACGAATTATCAATCAACGCAAACTAAAACGATGATAGTTCCATTCACAAAGAAAAGGAATCTGGAAAGATTGTCAAATACAAAACTAAACGGTAAAATCCTTTCTTTCTCTAGTAAAGTACTAGGTACACACTTGACCAAAAGTTAACCTGGAATTCTCACATTACAAGTATAGTCCATAAAGCAAATATGGCATTATGGGTTAGCTGTCGCATGGCTGGCGCCAGACTGGACCTTCAGCCCAAGATTGCCCTATAGCATATAGTACACGGCGATTGCAAGGCCAATCGTAACGTGCGGACCTACCATCTGATGCCGGAAAGTAAGTTAAACGACTACCTCAATCAAATAAGACAGCCCACAACATACGGGTTGCTTAATAGTCACTGGTGCGCTATCTTCAACACCAGGGGACGCTTTAAACGCACTACTAAGCCTGACTCCACTCAGCATCTATGTGCAAAAAGAAGCTCCCAAAAGCATTTAATAGGATATCTACACAAACGAAGCCAAAGTGGGAATCACGATCACTAAACTCGTTAAAAGAGTCGGTTTTCGAAATAAGATCTCTAAATGCCAGCGATGACATGCAAACAGAGATCGACTTCGTAAGAAGGGACACTGTAGACATACCACAGAGGGATACATGGGTAGGGGAAGGGTGATAACCTCACTCACTCGGCGAAAAGCAGATTGCTTCACTGCCGGTTTTCTGTGAGGCCATGGTACCACACCGGTCGAGCCGGTCCATACGTGCCGAAGCATGGCTCTCCAACTAAAAACCTCGCTAATAGTGCTGTTTCTGCTAGGTAATAGGATACCCAAAGTTCAACGGGAGGGACGGGGTTCAATACTGATATTTCTTATTTAAGTTCCGACATCCTACACCCATTTCTTGATATGGGTTCCTTAGTTAGGTACCTACTTGAAAAAATATGGAACAAAACAATGTCGAAGACAAAATATGTATGGATCTTTGTGAGCAGTTACCCTTAAAGATTCTCGCATACAAATAAGAATCGAAAGTGTACTTACCTAGTTCATTAGAGTCAACGTTGTGCACGATGGCGCAGTCGTAGCCGGCTGCCTGTGCATTGCGCACCTTCACCTCGAAGCTGCAGTTGTATCTGATACACAAACGAAATACTTCTGTAGCGTATTATTATTAGTCTCAATAGCATTTATGTCACCTGAATAGCAGCGACCTAGTTTAATATTTTAGTATAAATACAAACACAATGTAATAATAAGAAGAGTATTAAAGAGATACTGAACACGCCACCACAGTAGTTTCACTACAATTCTATCACTATTTGAATAAAACGTTACCTAAAGGTGAAAAACCACAGTATAAAATAATATGGTCAACTGGAGCCAATAAGAATATGAAATCATGGTCTGCGCTGGCTTTTATCCTCGAAGTCACAACTGTACTTTTTCTGGATGAAAGGTTTTTATGAAGCACTAGCCTTGAAAGTAGGGCTGCCATCGGTCCGGGTTTCCCCGGATTTGTCCTAGTTTGGAGGGCGTCCGGGGAGCGTCCGGGCGGGGTTTTCAAAAATTGTCCGGGTAAAACCCGGACACTCTGCGCCAGGGTACAATTATAATTGTTGGATGAATCGTTAAAAAGCTTAAAAAAAATCGGCGTTTTTAAAGGGTCCGGGAAAGAATCTCGATTTCATACTTGTGTCCGGATTTTTTAAGTTTTTGTACGACGTCGGCAATTTGGATGATGGCAGGCCTACTTGAAAGTATAGCAAACTCACACTCGCACTCGCTAGTTCTAAACAGGTATTAATTCAAAAAAGCACTTTTTTCAGAAAAGGCGAAATACTAATTACTGTTTTCCTGGGCACTGTAGGAGTTTTGAAGTCCTAAATGCTGCTAAAAGAAAAAAATAATAGGAATCTTATGTTTTAATCATGTTTTGAGGCTAAATATTGGATTTTTTGTAATTATTTCTCAATTGCTTAACAATGTATGTACTCGTATACCTATTTGTTTTATTATTTTGAGTTGAGCCCGTGATTGTGAATTTAGCGTTAAACGAACGAAACAGTCGAAAAAAAACAGCCAAAAATAAATAAACCCTTTTAAGTCTCGAGGATTGAGCTTATTTAGATAAACTATCAAATTTTTATAAACTTATTTGGAGTTGGCGCTAAACAACAAACTGATTAATTATCAAAATTTTATATGTACCGTCGAGGGTTTCTCTCAATGTTATCAGGATTCCATCATCAGATCCTAACTTCCTTGACATGAGATCACCCTTGAGGTATACTCTATCTAACAAAAAAAGAATCATCGAAATCGTTTTATAAATAACGGAGTGAGGGCTGAACACACATAAAAATATATATATGTATATTTATACGGAGACCCTCCTTTTTTTTCGTCGGTTGGAAATATTAGTTAGGATTCCATACCTGGTAATAAGCACAAGCCACTTTCCAGTATAGTTCTTGACATTAGGCGGTGTGGCAATAGCGGAGCAGCCATTAGGAGGGTCTGCTTTTATGAGGAACCCACGCAGTCCCCCTGGGGGCAGGTCGTTGCCGAAACTCGCTGACATGTCAGAAAACTCGTTTACTGTCTACATGAGTAAAAACATTACTTAGTACAAAGTTTCTTTATATTAACTTGTATGGGTTTATTAACGTTGTTATCCAAATAATCCAAATAACTCTTAGCGGAAGCGGCGATAGCGTAATGGCTAAGGCGTCGGACTTGTTGATCAAGTGGTTGCGGGTTCGAACCCCACCCAGTGTGAACCCACTCCTAACACAAGCATTTAGCTTAGCTGGAGGAGTTAACAAGACTACTAGTAATGTGTATTTGTATACTGCAATACTCAAAGTAATATATGTAAAAACCATTTTTATCATGTTGTCGCCACACCAAAAACTCTTCTAGTAATATGATTGTAATAATATACTGTAATTATAACAATACATAATGTGATTAAAAACTGTACCATTTGATAAAATAGGCTATTAAGAATTTTGTTTTGACTAAATATATATTGTTGGAGCCAAGCCATTGGCCGTCGAGAAAAATGGCGGGTAATGGTGGAGCGTGAAATGGTTAGGAATACTTTTTAATTTATTTTTAAGAGCAGTTTGTAAAAGTCAGCCGAAAAAAGAACAACTAGTTACTGGTTAAGGTTATTGTTATATTATTGTAAATTTACTAAAGTAATTTATATTAAACGCTTAAAGTCTTCAGCTGTTGTTTTACAATCACTATCGTGAAGTTGGTAACTTTTTTGAAAAACTAAAATGTTGACTAGCTAACTTCAAGGTTTCGGTTTTTCGTGACGGTGTGCGCGTGCATCGTACAAATTTACTCTCATCATTATTCCATAACACGCCAAAAGAAGTATGACTTCAAAAATGTATTACTCCATTCAACAAGGTGCAAAGGGCAAATAATGCAAAAATAAAAAAGGCTATGCAATAAAAAAGATTCACCTGGTTCTGCATACAAGCAAAGATGTTCCCATTGACTATAGTGAGCAAGCTCAGTAGAATTCCGACGAGAAGAGGACAAGAAGACGAAAAAAACATGTTGCCACTCACTTAGTCCAACACTGAATCTAGAAGTCAGAGAAAAGCGTTTGGATCAGTTCAGACATGTTTAATCCTGAGACATCAACTATGCGTCCTTCAGTAATCACCAATCATAAAATTATCATAATATTAATAAAATTAATCAAATATATATTCCGTTTGGTAATTATAGGATTACCAAGACGTGAATACAGTAACCGTCTAGTATCACGCTGTATGCTTGTTTGCCACGGCACTGTAGAAAAAATTCTGATATTGACAACTTTTCCTACCTACAACGATTTCCTTTCCTGCCCGGATACTTCGTCTTTGATTAGCAAGTACAAGGTTATGAAACAGTTGCCAATTTATACTTGACAAAATACAAAATTAAAAGCAGAAGTATTTGTAAATATCAGTAATCCCTGTCAAGTAAAAATTATTTTAGTTAGTACTTACAAAAGTATCGGCGATTCTGCTTCTCGTAACAAAATATACGTATGATTTAAGAATATTATAATTTAAATAGAGAATGGCTGTAGACTGAGTTGACCCTAGAGTCAGACGATAATGAGATAGTTACCAAGTAAAGACGAATACTTTTTTTTATCGCTAGTGCTCGATATACATGTATTTGAAAAAGGAACACTTACTTAAATCACTGAAATGAGTGAAGAAAGGGCGTGACTCTAGCCTGCAGTTACAATAAGAATTTTTGAAAAAATCTATGCGTTTACAAGTTATGATCGTTTGAATTTCCAGGTATTTTTGCATCCGTTTTTCATAAAAATAGGTGAAATGTGTAAAGTTGAAGATTTTAAATCGTATATACTACTCTGGCAAGAAAGTACCGGGAAAAGGTCAATAAAACTCAAAATGTTAACCATTCTTTCAAAATTGTATTGCCTTCAAAGTAGGCCCCTTCAGAAATACACTTACCCAAACGAATAATCCAGTTATCAAAACATTTTTAAATGCATTTTCCTGAGTAATTAGAGATTTGGAAAGAGAAAAAAGTCGGCCGAAGCCATGCTGCTTGCACCATGCACCGTGCCCACCCCAGAATGGTCTGATGCCCACCCCAGAATAATTTTAAATACGTAAGCGCGTACTTTTATTATCATAATTATACCATTCATGACAATTAGGTTTAATCCAATAAATGGATACCTACCTATATTATTTATAAAATCGGCGAATTAGATTTGAATTACCCTGTTTTTTTTTCTAGGTAATTATAATTAATTATAAAATGAAGAAAATTAGGGACCTCCGATCTTTCTTTAATAAAACTTCGCATACCGATCAACAATCTCTATCATCAGACGGGCCGGCAGCCCCATTCCTAGTGCCAAATACGTATTTTAACTTAAGTTTGAATAAACAAGTTTTGCATTCAAAGATCATAAGTAACTTAAGTATGCTTCAGACTGGACCATGTCAGCCCAGAATTGACTTTCTCCGTACAAAACTCGGAGAAAAAACTGCGGGCATTTAACGCACAAAACTATGATAAATATACGTGGTTATAAAATAGTATCAGTGATCATAAAGTATACTGCTTCGTGTGTAGAATATTTGGCAAGTAAATGAACGATCAGAATGTAAAATTTTTAACCACCGGATACAAAAACTGGAAGAAGTTATCAGAAGCTCTTCGAAAACACGCACAGTCTGCGGTTCACAATCGTAGGAAGGAGATGCATTGTATAAAAATCAAGCATTAAATGTCCATGCGCAAGTTATGACCCACCATGAGAAGGAAGTTGAGCAAAAAAAGAAAATTTATTGAAATTTATAGATGTCGTACTGTATCTAGTACGCCAAAGATTGCCTTTAAGAGGCCATCGTGAAAATGCTGAATCGAAAATTAAAGGTAACTTTTTAGAAATGATTGAACTATTCGCTAAATACGACGAAACAATTTCCAAACATGTAACCTATTGCAGTGCTGGTTTACAGAATTATTTAATTAGTATTATGAATCAAATCCCAATAGAAGAAATTGTAAAAGAAATATAACAATCTGGTTATTTTTCTGTAATGGTTGATGATGCAAGATGTTACAGAGAAGAAAAAATCACGATTGTTTTGACATACATGATGGGGTTGGAAGTTGAAGAGTCGTTCATGGGATTTATTGATTGCTCCACTAGTAGAGATCAAAGAGTTTGGCTGCGATGATTTCCGAATTTCTTGCATAGTCATAAGATGGCGCAAGTGTTGTTTGGAAAACACAAAGGTTTACAAGCAATCATTAAGGAGAAGTATCCTCATCCTATTTACGTGCATTGTCTAGCACATAAACTTAACCTAACTGTTGTAGACTCATACGCTAATGTGTCACCTGCAACTAACTCTTTTTAATAATCTCGAAGCACTCGTATATCCATTTTACAAACACTGGCTATCACGCTACATTACAAAAAAAATGAAGATTCTCTTAATATAAAGACTGGTCGTGAAATGGGCACTTTAAGCACCACGAGATGGAGCTATCGATATGACAATTGTAAGACTGTAATACTAATACATAATTATGATGCACTTAAAACGGCTCTGGAAAAAGAAATAAGTCAAAATAAAGACAAACATGAGAGACAAACAGGACAAACACAATTCATTGTGTGTTAATCCATGTAAATACTTTCAGAGTAAAAATGCAACTCTCGGATAAGTTGGCGTTATAACTACCTAGTTTCGAACAAAATCGGAACAATTTTGATTAACCTTTGGAAGGAAAAGCATGTAGAAAAGCATGACACTTTGTCTGGAACCTACACGAGTGAATTTTGGAAAATTGATAATAATCATTCGGTGATTAATAATTTATTAGTTAATATGGATGACAGGTTAGAAAGTCTACCTTTAGCCCAATCGATCGATGCGTTTTTGAATCTCGAAGGTGGAAAGCATTTTGTTGCTAATATAATTATAAGGATATTCTCCAAATTTATCTTTTTTATTTTTATGTTTTTAGCAGAATGTTTAATAGTGAAAAACGTGCTTAAAGAATAGGAGATTACATTAAAAGTCATAAAAGAAAACGTAAAACAGTAATTGTGTCCAAATATCTTTGAATTGATCAAAGCTGCAATAGTCATTCCACTCAGCTCAGCCGGATGCGAGCGAGCTTTTCAGCATTGCGAAGGATTAAGACGTGGCTGAGATCTACTAAGGGAGAAGAGGCCTACCCTTCTTCACATAGAAAATAAGTACGTCAAGAAAACCGTCACACCAGAAAAAGTTTTTAATATTTTTACTGAGAAGAAACGTAAATTAAAGTTAATTTAATTGTAGAAAAATAAAATAAAAAAATGAAATTAGAGGTGTCAAGGGACACCCGGATGGAGCGAAGTTCCTTTCGATTAATTAGTGAAGGAATTAATTTTATTTCTTTTACTATAGTAAAAAGTGTCGTTACAACTTTTGGTCTTAATTTTTTTCTGTCTAACCCCCTTTCGCAACGCGCTTTAAGGAACTTCGTTCCAATGACTTATAATACGTTGGTATATTTTGGTTGGTATAGTCAGGTATAGTATTATCAATGAAACTAAAAAATCAAATAAAATTACTTTAATGCGTACGTTTGACGTCTTATACTATATAGTGAAAATGGAACACTTATTTAAATCACTAATGCCGCGTTCCTATATTCAAAAAACGATTCGTTTGCTTACGAACTGTAAAATTTATTTGAATTTTCAATGAAAATTTTCCCGTCCGTAAGAAAACGAATCGTTTCTTGATTATAGGAACCGGAAATAAAAGGGCATGCAGTTTTACAAAGAAAATTAAAAAAAAACTTGTCGTTTACAAGTTATGACCGTTTGAATTTCTAGGTATTTTTACCTCCGTTTCTCATAAAAGCAGGTGGAATGTGTAAAGTTAAAGATTTTAAATCGTAAATATTATTTTTTATATTTTGAACTTTTCATACCGTTATATCCGATCATCGATAAAACTAACTTCAAAAACTTTTTAAGTTAGTTTTTAAGGATTTTCTCAACAAATATGTGACTATTTCCAAAATAAAAAAAAGTGTACGATTTAAAATTCAAAAATTCTTTTTGTAACTGCATGTTACTCTCATGTCTTTTCAGTGATTTAACTATGTGTTCCATTGTAAGATACATCCTGTATACTTTGTGACTGTATCTAACGCTTTTAAATTCATGTAGCTATTCAAACATGCGAAACATAATGTTACGTTAGAGCGACAAAGTTCATAAGAAGTGTATAGCTATTTGTGAATTATAATACTAGTCGTACTAACCCACTGTATGCGTCGTATCTCAAGTTAGGGGCCAGGCCCCCCCTGAACAAAATCCCTAGATACGCCAATGGTTCTGTGACACTACATTGCTATTAAATTGGGAAATATCAGTGGCGGGTGTAGTATAAATGGAATACGCACACCGTTTAGCAATTCGCATATTTTTGCCGGTGCACCCAGGTTGCTCCAAACACTTTGATATTGTTTGAGACAACCGCTGTGAAATATCTGATAGTCCTATTTTTAAAGGAAGTTTGATTTCGCGATTTCTTGCCTTTCTGTTTAGTACTGTTTGGGTTATTCCCTGATTTATCCCGGTTTATCTTGTTGGAAGATCGCGGAGCCTGCCGTTACGAGGTTGTTTTTCGGCAAAAAATATTTCATCGCCTTGTTTACTTGTTGACAGCTTCTGATTTTGATAGAAATGTTTTGTTCGAGGTATATTTATTGAATATTCTGTCGTTGATAATGAAGTCGTCACAAATTTATCGCCCCCCCAATTTTTTGAGGAAGTTTTGAACAGCATCATCATTAAATAGTGTTTCAGCACTAGGAGGGATTTTGTAAAAACATCTCTATGAAATTACTCAGGCATTTACACGCGTGACGTTATTAAATCTGCTCGCCTACCACAAACGATTTGTAATAAATCGTCGATAACTTTACTTTAGGGCGATTCTTTAGAAAAAACCTACTCAATTTTATTAAATAATGTAATAAGGGTTGAATACAATCACTCGCCACATCTACTAAAGTTTTTAAGGATTTTTGTAATTCTTCTTTTTGTACAAGCAATGCATTAGACCAACGATTATAAAGCAGGTAGGACAACAGAAAATAAACATTCAGTCAGTAAAGGCAAATTAAGACTGTCTAGGTACTGCCTCAAAGCAAAAATCTTATAGCAACTTCGCGAGTAGTGTAGAGGGGCTTTTATAATATTTTTAATAGTAGAAATTGTAATCATGCAATAGCCATGCTATGCGTTCAGAAACTATATTTTATCATTCGGATTTAAAAAAAATACTGTTATTTATGTATTTCATTAGAGTTAAAATAAATTGATGTTTTTAAAACTTGTACAGGTTTTTTCAAAAATTTTTAAAACGAGACATTTTATTGTTAAACACTAACAACATAGTTTTCGAATGTTCTTAGTTTTGACGTTTCGCTAATTTTCCTGCAATAAGGAAGGAATGAATTAGTCGTAATAATATTTTTTTTCGTTTTGGTTTCGTCCAAATTCTTATGAAAAAGTGGATTATTGACAAAAATAGTATAAGATAATAACTACGCGGGAGAGAGTGTCGCTCATTTTATTGTAAGTAGTGTTATGTCGTAATGATTGAAGTTTTTAATGGTAGTATCAGAGTTACTTGCAGTGTTCTATTTTGTATCTGCACATCTGTGCAAGTTATTGTTGTCAACAAACACGTGATCCAAGGCCGACACTTGTCTAAATAAATAATTGAATTAAATTATTTGCTATGGACTGGGTAGCACTGCTAATTTATCTTGTGTCCACCATGGAATAAACTAATTTCATGATTACGAGACTGAAACGTTATCGTAGATCATTATTTCCTTTGTGCATAATAGTGGTTAGGATTGTATAATATACTGTGTAAGATTTTTAAACCAGTTTTAAGTAATTAAAGGAAAATTGCCAGTTCAATGACTCATGTCTGACACAGTGACCAATCTGACAGCTATATCAAAATATAATTTGTTTTGATGTAGCTGTGACAATAAAAATAAGGAAAATAAAGGTAAATAATGTCAATTTAGCTTTATTTAAGTTTTTTATGTAAATATGGAATGTCGTCAACTAAGATTTTTCATGTGTGTATACCAAACTTAACTTCTTTTACACTTACTTGTTATGGAGCATATTTTATACATAAACTAGCAGCGCCTCGCGGTTACACCCGTTTAAGTCCCGATTCCGTAAGAATATAGTGATAAAAAGTAGCCTATGCGTTAATCCAGGCCTCCAGCTACCTTCATACCAAGTTTCATCGCAATCGGTTCAGTGGTTTTTGCGTGAAATAGTAACAAACATCCATCCATCCATCGAAACTTTCACATTTATAATATTAGTGGGATTAGTGCTGTAATAGTGTAAATTTTTCATCATGCTTGTGCATGTGCAAACTACTTCTACAATACATTTATATATTACCAACCATTAAATACATCAAAGGAAATTGCTGTTTGTGAAGGTGCAGACAAACAGTAGCAAAACCTACTACAATCATTAACTTGCATATTTATTAAAGAAAGTAAACTTTTAAATAAAATACCAACAAAGTTATAAAATTAAGTTTATTCTTTTAAACAAATTATTTTAAAAATCACTATCCCAATCCATCATAATAGAAATAATAATAATAATAACTTCACACATCTCACACATGGTCGTCGGATCCCAAACTAGGCAGAGCCTGTACTATGGTAATCAGACTGCTGATATACATACTTATATATTTCTAAATACATACGTATTATTGATAATATGTATGTATTTAGAAGCAGCGGTAGTGTAATGGCTAAGGCGTCGGACTTGCGATCAAGTGGTTGCGGGTTCGAACCCCACCCAGTGCACTACCGTCGTGAACCCACTCCTAACCCACATTGCTAGTATTCACGTCACCAACCACTAGACCAACAGGCCACTGAAATAAATATATGTAGTAGGAAAATTACTGAATTAGCATTACTTTTACACATCTGGTGCGATTAAATACACAAAACTTTCAAGGTTAAATTATTGACGTGAAAACTTCTTTAGGCATGCTGGGCACTTTTGGTATGGTGAAGGAGAATTGAACTGACTTGACCGTCACATTCAGATGCATATATACAGATGTGTGTGTTTTTACTTCTATCAATCAGTCCTATGACTAACCTTTTTTCTATCGACTTTAATTATTGTACACCATTCCAGTAATAAACAATACAAACATGTTACAAACTTGTAGACATATCAATTGGCACTCTTATCACTCACGGCAATTTCTAGTAATGCCTTTGTATGGATATTATCAAATCTGATTTAACATAGTCTGTGGTTTACTGATAAAACGTAAAGGATAAATGTATTGTATTAACTTAACAATACATATATATGTATTTACTGTAAGTATATACACAATATGATCTACCATTTGACTTGCTCTGCTGTTATTAAGCTAAAACGACAAGCCGTCCATCTAGCTTGAGGATGACTTGTAATTTAGCTGCATTTTAGCTTGAGGATGGCAGTACATACTGCAGTTCTAAACCATAGTATACATATTGACGGTCCTTACGTACAAAGCAACATGTCAACTGATCTGATCAAGCATTAATAAAAAATGTTTTTATTTATTATTGCTGGTATGTAAAACTCAATATAGGTAGTTTCATGTCAAAACTAAATATTGTGGTAGACCAATTGTCATTACTTAATAATGTGGTTTATGTATCTACACTACCCTATAAATTACCCAAATCTGGGGCTTTTCAGTCCTTACTGTGTACTCTGCGCAAAGAATGTGGCCATATGACAGGCCAAGTTTTTGTAGTTCACATAAATCATATTATTGTGGTGACATTTTATGGTTCACTCATACCATTCACTTATAGTCTGTAAGACTGACCTGTTGGTCTAGTGGTTAGTGATCCTGACCGCTATTCTTATAGGTCGTGGGTTCGATTCCCACCTGAGTCTGGGTGTTCTTTGTGTCCGTTGTTTCTATGTTTGTAAAGTCTCCCGCGACACAGGAGTAATTCCTAATGCGGGAGTGGTCTTTAAAAAAAAAAATAAGAGCTGTATAGAAAATTTATTTGGTTAATCTTAAATGATATTTTTCTGTCCGATAGGTAAACAAATCATGCAACCATCTCTTCAACCTACACAGGCGTGCGTAGGATCGCATGAGACTTGAAAGAATTGCCGTAAGCACATGTAAAGTGCTGGGCCAAAATGTTGCGAACCATCCTCATTGGGGCCCTGCTGAGCCTGCTGTCCATTGTCGCTGGCAATATTATTGTTTATACACAGGACACGCCACACACGGTGAGTGCTTTGTTTTTAAGCCATTGTTTTTTTCAATATTATACAAAAATAAATTTATTTATGTACCTACATGTAAAGTGTGAAGAGGTATTTACTTATGAATAGAATAGAATATCTTTATTTGCAGTAAAGGTAAGGTTCCTACATATTTATAAATAGGTTTTGTTAGTGACTCCTCTCCTTTGTAAATTAATAATATGAATAAACCCGCCCACATGTTAGTACGGTACGATTTCGTATAAAGTAAAGAATTCGAATCGTGAGAAACTACAAATTTAATCGCCGTGATCGACGAAACGAATACTTGTCTTTTTACGATGTACGGCACGAAATCACGATGTTTCACCGCAGAATGATTACAAAAATCAGAACGACAGGTAGTCCAGTTGACAAGATAAAAACGTGTTAATTCTTGTTTCCGGTCCTAAAAATATAAAAAAAATATTTAAAAGTTATTAACAAAATAAGATGAAAAAAAAAAGATATTCAGTATTTCGTTATTAATTTAAAAGCTATTAATATTTAAGAATTTTTGAAAAGAGATCCTTAAAGAGGAGAAAATTTCCAACAAAAAGTCTGGACTCCCGGAATTCTATCTCCATTATTTATAATTTTTATTCAACGCCGAAAATAGGTCTCCGCACGGCCGTTACGGTATGAGCGCAACGCCGCTTGAGACAGTATATCACACAAAATATTTCTTATTTAGTATTATTTAATTAAAAAAATATGGTGTCATCAAAACACTAGAAGGAATAAAGCCCCGTAATTAAAAATAAAATGTCTCGATTATTCAAAAAGTTATACAATTGTTACTTAACTAATATTTTTCCAACCTTTGTTGTTACAAATATGGACATACAAGTTTAAATATTTGACCTAAAATTGTTTTGTTTCTTGGAGCTCTTTATATATAGATACTTCATAAGATCATGCGATAAAAGTTTATTCAAGTTTAATATTCAAAAGAAACACTAACTTATTCTGGTCATCGTAAGGGTGTATTTAGTATAAATATAAATGGCGTTTAGGATTCAGATTAGCGTTGAGTTCTGTATGTGTGTTAAATAATGATTATCGTCTAAGGGTGTGCAACTGACGACATGATTTCGAACAGATGCAACTGATGGCCTTTCTAAATATATATTTTTAGTTCTGTGGTATTGACCATAGCCACAGAACACATATTAGTACAAATACAGAAGTCCCACTTCGCCAAATCATTTAAATAAATAGCGACTCTTGTTCCGACACAATAAAGTCGCAATTTAGGTCAAACAGCGCTAATTGCCTATCACCTAGAAGTTGCTTCTCTTTCCAACGCGTAACTCTTATCTGTTCTGAAGACGCCGCGGGTTGTCTTTTTTCTAAGAATTAATTAATCTGAATATTTAATTACCAATAAAGTTATGTGCCTATTACTTATTTATGGACGTCCTCTAAACTAGGACAAATCCGGGGAAACCCGAACGGATGACAGCCCTACCTAGGTACTAAAAACGCGATAGTCTATATATACGAACGGATGACGCAAGGTAGCGCGTGACTGAGCACTGAACTAAGTGCGGCCCGGCTGGCCACTGAATTTTGGCATGTTTAGTCGACCCAGCCGTGTTCTTGTAGCTTTATACCTACACTGTGGAGTGGACCCGGCCTGTCGTAGCGAAGAGAACGCTGCTATACGTGGTCCCTTTGTCTCTTTTTAGACGCTATTGCGCCAGCATCAACACAGCTCATCAACTCAACACACACGCCACGTACACGCAAAGGAAACTGAATTTATTGATAGTTTATTTTGTGTTACCATGCATTTTTCGTCTTAAAAGGAGGGCTGTAAAATATATTTATATTGTTTCTGGGTGTATACACTTTTGCCGCTTTTACAACAGTATGATTTTCTCTCGGAATAAAAAACAATGTCTACGTTATCTTTATAAACAAACAAGAAAACTCATAGTTGTACTGTTTTCTCTTATTTCTGATATAATCGTCGATAAATCATTTTTGAGTGCGCAAAATGTACAATATAATCGTTATTGAATACGTAGGACGCTACATTATATTGTGATTTGAAGTCATATCAATAAACTACGAGTAAAATAAAATAAAAATTGGAAGCTAGAAATCGTTTATTCCATTTTTAAATTAATGTTCTTATTGAAAATGGCTGACTTTTCTCGTTATGATATTCTCATAATTATTTAGTACTTATAGGAAGGGAAACTTGTCGATCTCTAAGGACCATAGAACGGTGGTACCTACCTATATTATTTAATTCAAAATCGGCAATTTTAACTTGGAGGATGATGCAAGGAGGGGTAGGCTGATAAAAGTGACTACCGATAAGAACATTGAGACTGTACGAAAATTATTGGAGGAACACCGACGTGTGGCGGGCAGACCGAGGAAACCCTCAAGTTAAGTGCACCAACTGTTCACTTTGTTCACTCTGGGTACCGCACTTGATGACTGATGCGCAGAAGGAGCAGCGTGTGACTTGGTCTCGTGATATGTTAAAAAAAATGGAAGACGACCAAACTACGTTAACTCGATTTTTACATGTGATGAAACCTGGCTGTATTATTTCGACGTTCCTACTAAATCCCAGAGGAAAGTGTGGGTGTTTGAAGATGGACCATCGCCGACGTCTGTGAAAATGTCCCGATTCGTAAAGAAAATAAAGGTTTTTTTTACTAAGAGAGGAATACTAGCTACAGTTGTGCTTGACAAAGGGAAGACTGTTACTGCTGCATGGTATACAGAGGAATGTTTACCTCAAGAATTAGAAGCCTTAAAAATGACCAAAAAATAGCTTTTGCAGCAAGATAACGCCTCTGCACATGGAGCCGGCAAAACTACGGACTATTTGCACCTAGCTGGAGTCAAATAGCTGGTACATCCTCCTTATTGTGTACTAACTGACCCGCGTAACTTCGTTCGCGTTTGTATAAATTTTCCCCGTTTTTGCAACATTTTTGATTGATGCTATACTTATATTGGTCGGAGCGTGATGTTATATAGCGTAAAGCCTTTCTCGATAAATGGGCTATTCAACACTAAAAGAATTTTTCAATTCGAACCAGTAGTTCCTGAGATTAGCACGTTCAACCAAACAAACAAATTCTTCAGCTTTATTAGACTAACATTAGATAATATTTCACTGAGTACGATAAAACTTATGTAGCGCCCTAATTTATGTATATTATCGCTCATATAAGTAATTAGCCGTCCCCGCAGTCTCACCTGCGTTTATGGTCACTGCTCCGCTCCTATTACTGGTAGCGTGATGTTTTATAGCCTATAGCCTTCCTCGATAAATGGGCTATCCAACACCAAAAGAATTTTTCAATTCGAACCAGTAGTTCCTGAGATTAGTTCAAGCAAACAAACAAACAAACTCTAGCTTTATAATATTAGTATAGATAGGCATTTAATTGGGCGGACTGTAAACATAAGAGAATAGCAGTGCCAGAGTGCGTAAACCATAAAATGAAACAAATTGATGTAATTAGAGACACGTTCACTGTAACAGTAAGCCATGAGCGTGGTGACATCACTATCGAGGATAATTCAAATAAAGAACGTTGGAAAATTATGTTGTTTTTATGGCCAATATGTTTTTATAAATAATTTTTTTATACATTTTTAATCTATTCGTTCCTATTAACATTAATAGGCTCATTCGCTCTTTGATAAAGAAAAAATAAAATTCAGTTGAAATTTTTACTTAACAATTACACAGTAAAAAACTTATGATACGACTTCTAACACTATTGTAGCGAGTGCAAAGTTGATCATTATAATTTGCACCTCTTGTATAAACAGTGCTATTATGTAGTAGTTGCACTTGCAGTACCGATGTCTTTAAATCTCATTAATATTGACAAAAAAAAATTTTCCCCTCCACCCGCTGTAGTGGCCGCCCGCGAGGAGGAGGCGTCCGCGTGTGCCTGGACGCTGCCTAAATGAGAGTTTTTACCCGAAGGTGGTGCCCGCGTCTTTGCGGGCAGGCGCTAGGAGGGGTCCGGACGTCTTAATAAAGCTCTTCCCGGATGTGGTTTTAGTCGGTTCGATTCCGACACACCGCCCCACCGAAAACCCCGGTGGGGTGAAGGCCCGAGGGGGTTTCCACACGTACAAAAAAAAAGGACAACGTCTGCGTCTCCGCTATCCTTATGTATTTATATATATTCTGTGCGTGTGTATGTCACTGAACTCCTAAACGGCAGGATCGATTTTAATGATTTTTTTTATATTTTTCACGTTCCGGCGGCACTACGTCTGTTGGGTCCGCTAGTAAATGTATAAGTAGTTGTCTATCTTGTAGTGATTTCCCAAGCCACATGGTGCCATGACGCATATGTTCAAAGATCACATTTGTATCGGCTTCACAAGTATGTAGTTACAAGTTGCGAGACAACGGCCATTGAGAGATAACGTATAGTTATTCGTGTCCATTACATTTTTTTTTAACAAATAATAAACTCTCTTCAACGAAATTGCTTGTGACAACAATGAACTAATAAAATACCCAATGTATTATATACTAAAACCTAAAAATATGTAGAATACTTTAGTTAAACAATCATGAAAATTGGTCATACAAACTTACATACTAATACAGAGTAATTTTAACCGACTTCAAAAAAGGAGGAGGTTCTCAATTCGAGTGTATTTTTTTATGTTTGTTACCTCAGAACTTTCGACTGGGTTAACCGATTTTGATGATTCTTTTTTTATTTGAAAGCTGGTGCTTCCCGTGTGGTCCCATTTCAATTTGGTCCAGTTCTGACAATGGCATCCATAAGAAAACAATATAAGTCCCCAAAAATGGTCGCCGAGCCCTGCCTCGGGTCAACCAGTCAATCGTGGCGTCGCAGGTAAAGCGCCTCTCAATAGGCGTAATATCAGGGACTCTGTGGTTTCATCGCGGTCGACTCCAACTGCTTTAAGGACTGATTTAAGCTAAAGAAATGTAATAAATTTGTCTGTGTGAACATTTAGTTTGTACATGGACAAATGAAGGTTATACCCTTTACGCTGGTAAGTCTTCTAAGTAGTAGTAAATTGATGTTCTGTTCTGTAAACTTTTAAATTTTGAGATTCTTCTTACCCCTTGTTTAAAAGTGTAAACATGCGACAACCAACCACATTGCCGGCAGTAGTAACGTTTCTCTCGAAAAAAAAAAAAAGATGTTGACGCTTCTTCCGGACCCCCGCCGCCTTTGCCTTTAGCAACGTTTCTCTCAAAGAAAAAGAAGATGTTGACTCTTCTCCCGGACCCCCGCCGCCTATGTCTTTAACAACGTTTCTCTCAAAGAAAAAGAAGATGTTGACTCTTCTCCCGGACCCCCGCCGCCTTTGTCTTTAGCAACGTTTCTCTCAAAGAAAAAGAAGATGTTGACTCTTCTCCCGGACCCCCGCCGCCTTTGTCTTTAACAACGTTTCTCTCAAAGAAAAAGAAAATGTTGACTCTTCTCCCGGACCCCCGCCGCCTTTGCCTTTAGCAACGTTTCTCTCAAAGAAAAAGAAGATGTTGACTCTTCTCCCGGACCCCCGCCGCCTATGTCTTTAACAACGTTTCTCTCAAAGAAAAAGAAGATGTTGACTCTTCTCCCGGACCCCCGCCGCCTTTGTCTTTAGCAACGTTTCTCTCAAAGAAAAAGAAGATGTTGACTCTTCTCCCGGACCCCCGCCGCCTTTGTCTTTAACAACGTTTCTCTCAAAGAAAAAGAAAATGTTGACTCTTCTCCCGGACCCCCGCCGCCTTTGTCTTTAGCAACGTTTCTCTCAAAGAAAAAGAAGATGTTGACTCTTCTCCCGGACCCCCGCCGCCTTTGTCTTTAACAACGTTTCTCTCAAAGAAAAAGAAAATGTTGACTCTTCTCCCGGACCCCCGCCGCCTTTGTCTTTAACAACGTTTCTCTCAAAGAAAAAGAAGATGTTGACTCTTCTCCCGGACCCCCGCCGCCTTTGTCTTCTTTCCTTTACACTCTCTCCCCCGTTCTCCCACTATCTCTTTTGTGTCCGAGTACTACTTTATAATATTATAAGTCTACGTGTCCGAGTGTTATTAACTAAAGGACTACGGATCCTATTTATGACTGGCCTATTGGTCTAGGACTCTAGGTAAGTGATTCTAACTGCTGAGTCAGAGGTCGTGGGTTCGATTCCTACCAAGGACAAATGATTGTGAGTTAAGCATACTCATTTGTTCTGTGTCTGGGTGTGTATGTATTTAGAAATATATATGTATGTCTATCAGCAGTCTGGGTACCATAGTACAGACTCTGCCTAGTTTGGCATCAGACGGCCGTCTGTGACGTGTGTCACGTTATTATCATTATAATATAAGTTTTACTTTTTTCAATATGACATGAAAAGTTGATGCAACTGCATGCTAACAGTAATATACAATTATACAGTAGTACTGTATTGTAACGAGTGTATGCAAGTGTTCCTAATTAATTCTTTATTATTCTTATAATAGGCTTATAATCTCTATGACAAAAAAAAAAACAATCAATGGGATTTTTTTTTTGTCATTTGGATTTAATCGCGGGAGAGCCATGCTTCGGCACGTATGAGCCGGCTTGACAGGAGAGATACCACGGCCTCACAGAAAACCGGCAGTGAAGCAATGTTGCATTGCTTTTCGCCGAGTGAGTGAGGTTACCGGAGGCCCTAACCATTCCCTCCATCCCTCTCCCCTTCTACCACCTTTCCCCTACTCCTATCTCAAAGGCCGGCAACACACTTGTTACCCTTGAGTTGCAGGTGCCCATGGGCGGCGGTAGTCATTTACCATCAGGTTACCCGTCTGCTCGTTTGCCCCATATACCATAAAAAAAATCTATCAACTTCGCAAGAACCTACCTACTTATTTCCACAATCTCTATTTAATATCTAGTTTTAAACTCTGTATCATCACACTTACAGCATAAATTCGTGTACGTAATAATTTTACTGTAACATGTTAATAAGCTGTAGAAACTTTACAATTATAATATAATTATTCTAGTCTATTTAATGCATGTTGTATGCAACGACCAACGGACGTATGTACTTACTCAATACGTTTATTGCACACCATAACATTATGAAGTTATAAGTATTTCAGTTTATAATGGACCCTGGGGGCGCGGCAGCGTACGGTAGCCTCTGGTACTACCATTTGATTGCACCTTGAATACTATACCATATTTATACGGTACAATAACGAGAATAAGCAGGATATCCCACTAATATTATAAATGTGAAAGTTTAGATGGATGGCTGGATAGGTGAATGGATGGATGTTTGTTACTCTTTCACGCAAAAACCACTGAACCGATTGCAATGAAACTTGGTATGTACATAGCTAGGGACCTGGATTAACGCATAGACTACTTTTTATCCCGAAATTCAAACGGGATTGGGACTTACGCGCGTGAAACCGCGGCGCGCTGCTAGTTTAGATATACATATATCAGACGTTCCGCAGTTTAAATTATTTTATTAACCCCCGACGCAAAAAGAGAGGTGTTATAAGTTTGTCGTCGATGTCTCTGTGTGTGTGCGTCTGTCTGGGCATCGTAGCTCTCAAACGGATGGACCGATTTCGATGCGGTTTTTTTCATTTGAAAGCCAGTTTCCTTGCGGTAGTCCTTAGCTTATGTTTGGTTAATATCGGTACAGCAGAGTAAGAGTATCAGCTCTTTTCCAAAATGATGTAAGGCATTTTTGGCGTATGATTACTACTTTTTATGGGTTTTTCCTTAAACTATAAGTATTTTTGGCGTAGGGGGTTTTTTAAATTTAATCTTGTTAAAAATACAACTCCTACACTAACATTGGTTCCTGTGTTGCGGGGACTTTACAAACATTCAAACAACGGACACACAAAACACCAAGACTCAGGACAAATATTTGTGGATGATATGGTGTCGTGAGTGTCCGCTCGTAAACTGTATGATGTTAAATAGCCTATAAAGTTCCCCAGTAATTAGGCTTTTTAAATATTTCATTGGAATTTGATGCAAGATTTAAAAAACATTGACGCTTCATGATATTGCGGTAAGTAGTCAGCGGTACTTATCAATTAACAAATCATCAACTCGTCGTAGTTGTTCAAATCTTCCTGGCGAACTATCAACCCTAAAGATCATAATGCTTTCTCCAGCAGCTTCTGAAGATTTAACAGTATTGCAAAGGATTAAATTATGTGCTTTCTATATTCTGCAGTAATAGCATCACACGGGCCTATATGCCTTTTTAATACTGTATATCTGAGCGATCATGCCCATAATAGATTACCTCAAAAACTCTAGTAGATAGCTTTAACCGTCGAGTGTCCCCTAAAACACAATATCTGCGATAATAACAGATAAACGGAAGAAGGCCAACGAATTGTGATTGTACACAGTCGTTTCGTTTACAATATAATCTCGATTTTCGTACCAACCGCAGTTCAAACAACATGTCGACATTATATTAACTGCATGTAAACACATGTCAGACTACTGTATATTTTTACAAGCCGGACTTCGAGATTAGTTAGGAACACCAATGTATAACGAAATAGACACAATTTATTTAAATTAATTTCCACTCACTATTCACTTGTACTATTCGCTATACTCCGCACTTGTTACTCGCTGTATTCCTCCACTAGAACGGAATGTCCATACCGCCATGCAAGTGCCTTAAAAAATTCGAAAAACATCTCGTAGAAAGTCCGTGAACTTTCCTGAAACATCTCGTACACTCTACTTGACTCGACCGCTGTTCGAACTTCAAAACTCAGTAGAACATTCTTATTGATAGACTAGTAGTTCTGTTATTATTCAAAAGATGACGTTCGTCTCAATTTAACTAATATATGATTTCCTGCACTCGTCAATAGATGGCGCTTGCAAGTCAATTTAGGCTTCCGTAACAACATGTTACGGAAACTACAGAAGCTACTACCTTCTGTACGAAATTGTGAATAGGGCTCTTAGTAATCTTACAGTATAAGTGCGCTATTCCTGTTGGTCTATCTCTGTACCAAATTTTATCCAGATGAGATACAGTTTTGTGATCTGAACTGAAAATCTGATTGTAACACTGTTGGCAAATTAAATTTTGAGAAATATTTTCGTATTTGACGTGTGTCGATACGATACGATACGATAATATAATAATAATTATGTTATCATCTCGTGGATTGACATTTAACTAGAGGAAAGATAACATGTGATTAACCATAATGAGATGGCGAGCGTAACACGTGTATATGATAAGAGAACTTAATTTCTGACCGGTTTTATTTGCTTTAATCGCCTACCCAGGGACGCTTGCGAACTCAGGGTCTATTAGGGGTTATATATTAGTGGGTTAAAATCGACTTCCGAGATTTATTTACATTCTGAATTACAAGAAAATGTGTAATAAGTTAAAAAATATCCTTTTTAAGACTTCTATCAATAACTACTGTGGCAATCTAGCCTCAATTATTTGCTACCTGAAAAAAAGTAATGATGGCGTTGGTTTTCTCTACTGCTTGTTATATTTTTATTTTACTTGTTGCACGTAGTGATACCCTTTCCGTCCCTCAGAAGACGCACCAGGCATATTGATATCCGACTCCCACGAGCGCTGGCCTGTGGGTATCAACATGGCCTCCCCTTTATCCTGTATCCTTTTTTACGTGTTGGAACCCCCACGGGTCGTCACCCCACCTGGGCTAAGCGGTAGGGTGGTATGTCGGACTCGAACCGACTAAAACCACACGGTGTTCAGTGTTAAACAACAGGCGACTGCACTGTGTTGTGGGGGATTTTGTCCCCTATCAGTAAGAGAGGCACGCGCGGAACACTGCGCCACCGTCTCGGGCCTGCTTCTGCTAGGGCGCCGGATAACCCTGTCCGTCGCCCCCAGGCAAGCGCTCATGGAGGCCGGAGATCCAGTTGTTCTCTCCGGCGCCTGGTGCGTCTTCTGCGGGATGGGAGAGTACTAGTTCTCTCCCGTTCCCTTTCCGCCGCCTCCTTGGCATACATTACCTCCTCGCAAGGGGTAAAGCCCCTGTACTCCACTGTGTGGTCGCCTGCTGATATGGCCAAGGTCTGAAGAAGTTTTCGGATGCTTCATTTTAATTATTATATTTAATTTAATTAAATATAATAATTAATAATTAATTAATTATAGTCACTTTTACGCCAGTCTACCTTTTTTTTTTTACGTGTGGAAACCCCCACTGGTTATCACCTCACCATGGCTATTGGTGAAGTGGTATGTCGGAATCGAACCGACTAAAACTACACGATGTTCCGTAGCAAGTGAGTCTATCGCAAGGGACTCGGGTATACCCTAGGAAGGAAGTCCCCGAGAACCCTAGCAGACTTTGGCCGCCCTCAAATAGAAGGCAGCCACACCATTGGTAGCGGAGGGCTTTGCCCTCCTTCCGATTTAGAGAGGCGCACGCGGAACACGTCACGCCACCGTCTCACGCCAGTCTACCTATAGTATTTTTTTATTATATTTTGCATGTTTTCTTTCGTTTCATAAATCATATATTAAGTATAGTATATGCATATATATATGTATATATATGTATATATATATATATATATATATATATATATATATATATATATATATATATATAATTTTGTTAGGCTACATTGAGACTATTACCATTAAAGTGTTTAGACATGGAATCATTTTAACTCCTGTTCGTTATCAGGCACATTGTTTTTTTAAGAACCATATTATGTAATAGTGAAGTGATATTAGGTTATCCTAAACCACTTACTTTTAATACATACAATATTATGATAGTATGCGTGAACGGAGTGCAGCAGCGAATACTTGCTTGATCAGCATCAGCAATTAAAAACTCTGAGCAACAAGGTAAGTAATTCTTTATTTATGTACCAGGACGATAACAAAAGTCGGAATGGTTTTACATATGATGCGACACAGTATTTATACACAAAAATAATTAATAGTAATAAAGGTTCGGTCCTGGCACTTTCTAAATAAAGGTTCGGTCCTGGCACTTTCTAAATGTGGGCGTAGACCATAGAACAATAGATGCGCGGCGACCATATTGCGCCCGCGCTGGTAGGACAATGGGGAGTAGGCGGCCATACTGCAGTAGGCGGAGCTTAGTGCACTAATTCCTTACGCGTGTAAGAGATCACGCCATATGTGACGTAGTATCGGATGTTTTGCTGGATCGTTGTAACGTCTACAGTTACTCGCCTACTTGCTACACCACTCCCCCGGTGAGACCGTGACTACGGGCGATAGTAATCAGGAAATCTGACCGTTCGTCCACTTCTTGTCTTCTTGACAGTGGCTTGAGGTTCAGGATTAGGCTGTGGTGTTTCCTTACTAACGTACGCCGGCTTCAATCGGTCAATTGAGATTCGCTGTGATGTTCCCTGAATGTCTACATCATAGGTTTTCTGGCCTCGCTGGAGCACCTTGTAAGGACCTAGGTATGGTGCTTGTAGCGGTCTTCGTGCAGGACCTTGGCGAACAAAGACGTGGGATGCAGTGCTTAAGTCTTTGGGTATGTAGAAGGTTCTGTTGGAATTTCCGTGCCAAGATGTTGGTTGTGGGGCTAGTCTGCTGATGTGAGCACGAAGTCGGGCAGTGAGCGAAGTCATATCAATGTCTTCATTGGCCTTATAGGATAAGAACTGTCCAGGTAAACGGAGTGGTTCGCCATAGACCAGTTCTGCTGAAGAAAGTTGCAGGTCTTCCTTCCAGGCGCTGCGGATTCCAAGTAGGACCCAGGGTAAGACCTCAACCCAGTTTGATGAAGCATGGCAAGTGATGGCGGACTTGAGTTGGCGGTGAAACCTCTCCACAAGGCCATTGGCAGCTGGATGGTATGATGTAGTGGTGTGATGTGTCGCACTGACGATCGCGGCTAGTTCTTTAAAGGTGTGCGATAGGAACTGCCTTCCACGGTCAGTGGTGATGTGTTCGGGGCAGCCAAAGCGTGAAATCCAACCATTTATCAAAGCGACTGCACAAGATTCCGATGTCATGTCCTGTAGTGGATACGCCTCAGGCCAACGAGTGAAGCGGTCGACAATCGTGAGGCAGTATCTATTCCCAGAACAAAGTGGAAGTGGTCCAATTAAGTCCAGGTGTATGTGGCGAAATCGAGCTGATGGCAGCTCGAATCTTTGAAGTGGCGCTGATGTGTGCCGTGATATTTTAGAGCGTTGGCACTGCAGACATTCTTTTGCCCACTGTCTACAATCACGCCTAATACCTGGCCAGACAAATCTTTGTGTCACCAGTTTGACAGTGCCCTTTGTTCCTGGATGACTGAGGTTGTGCAGCGTATTAAATACCTGCTTGCGTAAGGACGGAGAAACATAGGGTCGTGGACTTGAGGTGGATACGTCACAATAAACGTTGAAGTCGCTGTCTGGTATTCTACACTTTTTCAGTTTGAGGGTGGAACCATTCTTCAACAGGTCTTGCAGCTCATCATCCGTTTCTTGTTCACGGGCTAGGGATTGGTAATCGAGGGGCATGGCGATTTCGTCAACTCGTGAGAGTGCGTCAGCAACCACGTTCTCTGTTCCCGCAATGTACCTAATATCCGTCGTGAACTGACTGATGAAATCTAGGTAACGAAACTGACGTGGTGAGCAGTTTTCGCGTCGTCCAGAGAAGGCAAATGTCAACGGTTTGTGGTCGGTTATTACTGCGAAAGTGCGTGCTTCTACCATGAAGCGAAAGTACTTTATAGCCTCGTAGATGGCTAATAATTCGCGGTCGTAAGGACTGTACTTCTTTTGGCTTGGACTGAGCTTCCTGGAGAAGAATGCTAGTGGGTTCCACGCACCGTCATGTCGTTGTTGTATGACTGCACCTATAGCTGTTTCTGAAGCGTCGGTATGAATGGTTAACTCTGCTTGCGAGTCAGGATGTACTAGAAGTGTGGCTTCCGAAAGACTTTTCTTGCAGCGGTTGAAGGTGTCTAACAGTGCAGGTGTCATAACTATGGCTTGTAAGCCTTTTGTCTTGGGGCCAGCGAGTAATTCGTTGAGAGGCGCTTGGCAAGTAGCTGCGTTCGGAATCAAACGTCTGTAAAAGTTCAGCATTCCGAGGAAGCGTCTGAGTTCCTTGATAGTCTTCGGTGGAGGAAAGTCTTGAATTGCCTGCACTTTCATGTCCAAAGGTTGTATACCAGCTTACTGTATAACTGTTTGACCAAATACACATTTGTTCGTGTTTATTAGAACGCCATATTCAGAAAGTCGTTTGAACACAAGTTTCAGATGCTCCTGGTGGTTGGTACTGTCAGGGCTGAATACCAAAATGTCATCCGTGTATCCGTAGCAAAAGTCTAAACCACGAAGAACCTCGTCCATGAAGCGTTGAAAGGTTTGAGCAGCGTTACGAAGTCCGAACGTCATGAACGGGAATTCGTAAAGACCAAATGGTGTCGTGATTGCTGTCTTCGGTATGTCTGCTTCGAATACCGGTATTTGGTTGTATGCCTTTATTAAATCGATAGTGGAGTAGATGGCGCTACCTGCCAGTTGGTGAGTAAAATCTTGCAAGTGCTTAACTGGGTATCTATCGGGGATTGTTCTCGCGTTTAACGATCTATAATCCCCACATGGACGCCAACTATCGTCTTTCTTGCGGGCTAGATGGAGTGGTGAAGACCATGGACTATCTGATCTTCGTGCTGTGCCATTCTGCAGCATCTCCTCGAACTCTTGCTTTGCCGCTTTTAAGCGTACAGGGTCTAAACGACGCGGACGACTGAATACTGGTGGGCCTGGGGTGGTGCGTATATGGTGCACTGTTGAGTGCTTGGTAACTGCAGGTTTACCAGCTGGACGAGTGACATCAGGGTACTCTCTTAGCAAGCTGTGGTAAACTGAGTCGGTGGTTGTGCGGACAGATAAAATTGCATCTGTCGACGTCTGATGTGGTGCGTAGACTGTGAGTGCTGTAGTGCCGTCAATCAAACGCTGGTTACGGCAATCGACTAGCAGGTTGTAGTGACCTAAAAAGTCGACACCGATGATAGGCTTCGAGACATCTGCTACTGTGAATCGCCAGGTAAACGCGCGTCGAAGTCCCAGGTTTAATGTGACCAGCAGGTCCCCATAGGTGGATATTATTGTACCATTGGCTGCAAACAACTCATATTTCGATCTCTTGCGTTGCTCCCGAACAGCGGATCGCGGAAAGACGCACAGGTCTGAACCCGTATCTACTAGATATTGCACCTTCGTTTTGCGGTCCGTTATGAACAGGCGGCTTGAAATTGCTAGGCAGTCGTTCCCCGCTACTAATGACTGCCTGTGGAGTTTTCCGTCTTCCCGTAGGTGCAGGGTTGGTTACATTTGCGTGCACGCTCGCCGAATCGGTAGTGGTACCAACAATGTGGGTGGTCATGCGGACGCGAGCCTGAACGGGATCTACCACTTGGAGTTCTCCTACCTCTGGAGCGTGAACGTCGATGTGTGTCCATACTCATAGCTTCCAGTTTCCGGCTGAGTTCTGCAACTTGCCTTGTCAACATCTCAATTGCGCTTGGTTCTGCTGCAGGTGTTGTTGTACTAGCTACATGCCCTGGCCTTGAACCTGTAACCAGCATGGTTGAGGGAACGACGTCGTTGACTCGGTCTGCAAGCTCAGCTAGGTCCTCCAGGGTCATCTTCGTCTGTTGAGCAGCTATGCAGGTCTGCAGATGGGGTGGTAATCGACTGGCCCAGATTGTCCGGATGAAGTCAGATGGTACATTTTCTCCAGCCAGGTGTTGCAGGTGTCGAAGAAATTGAGTCGGTTTTCGGTCCCCTATCTCCTCGTGCACCAATAGCTGCTTTATCTTTCGCTCTTGAGAAGCTGAGAGTCGACGTATGAGCTCGGCCTTTAGCGTCTGGTACTTGTCTGCTGCAGGTGGAGACACTATCAGATCTCGAACCTCTGCTGAATGTTGTGGTTCCAGCTGTGCCAGCACGTAGTAGAACTTGGTGGCATCGGCACTTATGTTTGATAAAATGAACTGCCCCTCCAATTGAGCGAACCACAGTTCAGGGTCACTGGGATTGAACGGGGGCGTCCGTACTCCAACCCGGCAAGTTTCTCCCAGCAGTACTTCTTTCGTGCCCTGAGTGTCTGGCATAATGTTGTTCGAGGGTCAGGAGACACGTCGAGAGCAGGTCAGGAATCAGCGCGGCTCCAGATCAAAAATCACGTCGGGGTCACCAGTGAAGTGATATTAGGTTATCCTAAACCACTTACTTTTAATACATACAATATTATGATAGTATGCGTGAACGGAGTGCAGCAGCGAATACTTGCTTGATCAGCATCAGCAATTAAAAACTCTGAGCAACAAGGTAAGTAATTCTTTATTTATGTACCAGGACGATAACAAAAGTCGGAATGGTTTTACATATGATGCGACACAGTATTTATACACAAAAATAATTAATAGTAATAAAGGTTCGGTCCTGGCACTTTCTAAATAAAGGTTCGGTCCTGGCACTTTCTAAATAAAGGTTCGGTCCTGGCACTTTCTAAATGTGGGCGTAGACCATAGAACAATAGATGCGCGGCGACCATATTGCGCCCGCGCTGGTAGGACAATGGGGAGTAGGCGGCCATACTGCAGTAGGCGGAGCTTAGTGCACTAATTCCTTACGCGTGTAAGAGATCACGCCATATGTGACGTAGTATCGGATGTTTTGCTGGATCGTTGTAACGTCTACAGTTACTCGCCTACTTGCTACAATAGTATTCTTGTTGACCCTTCCTGCGTGTCGGGGGTTTACTGGATGGGGTCCGATTGGTCCGAACCCGCAATGACTTGATCGTAAAGCTAAATGTGTGGTTTATGCAATTTAATACAATGAGTCATATGAATACCTATTTTTAACCCCCGACGCAAAAATAGGGGTTTTATAAGTTTGACGTGTCTGTGTGTCTGTCTGTAGCATCATAGCTCCCAAACGGATGTACCGCTTTGAGTGCCGTTTTTTTGTTTGACTTGATTGTTTGGAGTATTGAATCTTTGGAGGTATTTTCGAGTCGGGGGTTTTTTCAATTTTTAATTTATAATTTTTAATATAATTTCTTATCATACCTCTATGTATCTTATCTATGCCTATTTATGTTGATTACATTTATAAATAAATACATTTATCATTACTATGCACTTAACACCAATACACTTAAATGAAGTGTTATCCAATACAATAAAGGATAACAATATTATCTTTGAATGTTATTTGTGTTTAGAAATGTCCACCCAGGGATATGGCCAAGACCAGAGTTGTGACATCGTTCTCATTGAAACATATTAGTCTTACTCAAATAACCAGACCTGGAATTCATGTAAAGTCAAGTTCAAGTAACAGTCAATATCGTAATTAAAATTATAAACTAGTAGCGCCCCGCAGTTTCACCCGCCTAAGTCCCGATCCCGTGGGAATATCGGGATAAAAAGCCTATGCTTTAATCCAGGTCTCCAGCTATCTACATGCCAAGTTTCATCGCAATCGGTTAAGTGGTTCTTGCGTGAAAGAGTAACAAACATCCATCCATCCAAACTTTCACATTTATAATATTAGTGGGATTAGTATAGATGCAATGTGGATTTGTTTGTTTTTTATGCCTTTACGCCTTAACTTTCCGCACTCGTGAAGAGTACAGAAAAGGTATTTAATCCAAACAAAAACTGTTGCCGTGCTATAGAAAAATAGGTTAAAACAAATACCTTATGAAGAAAATCCCTAAACCTTATTAAGATGTCATGTGCGTTTTAGGTGCATTTTTCCAATATACATTTAGAAAGTCTTTCAAAATCTTTCTGAATTTTCTATCGCATGTATCATGGGGAATGCTCCGAGGATTTGTTCGGACTTACACCGGTCGCAGCGTTTCGCAATCGTTCAACGCGACAAAACTTTCATCCCCATTACCTGGATAATTGGCAATCCACCATTGT
Source organism: Euplagia quadripunctaria (assembly GCA_963859945.1). Lineage (NCBI taxonomy): Eukaryota > Metazoa > Arthropoda > Insecta > Lepidoptera > Erebidae > Euplagia > Euplagia quadripunctaria. The sequence goes on from OY982560.1 coordinate 25,036,362, forward strand.
GCTCCCGATCACTGGTTCTCCAGAAACTTTTTGCCTCGCACAACCAATCTCTGGAACAAATTGTCGCTTGCGGTATTTCCGGACCGATACGACCTTCAAACCTTCAAGAAAAGAGCGTACTCCCATCTCAAAGGCCGGCAACGCACTTGTGGCGTCATGTCACTTACCATCGGGTGACCCGTCTACTCGTTTGCCCTCTATCCCATAAAAAAAAAGTTGTTAGTGAATGAAAGTAATCAGTATAGTTTATTTAGTAGCGGTAATTAAAATTCAGTATTTAAAAATGACGTAACCAATGAGCGGGCACGTACGCGGTAAATAAGTAGGTACTTATCAGTCATAGTAAACACTCCAGTATCAATCTTATCTGTTATAATGGGGAATGTTTCCACTCGATAACCGATGCCAGTATCCTTTAGACCCTCATTAGTGTCGCTAACCAAACAATTGGCCCGAAAAAAATTATTTTAATTTTAGTTAGGGTTTAGTCTTTTTCGTGTCTTATTGAACAGTGCAGTGGACCTCCTTTCATGTTTTTTTTTAAATTTTCTAGTGTGACTCTTTTGCTGTGAAGTGTGTGAAGAAAATTCTAGATGAAAGCGGGCCTGTGTTAATAAATGTTGAAATTTGACTCGTGATAAAAAGTGTTATTTTGAAAATAATATCACATTACAAAATAAAAATTGTTTTGTATAGTATTGTAATGATATCTGTAATAAAACGTTTTGTAATATCACTAATTAAATCGACTATTTGATATGCAGACTTGCTAGTTTTCGCTTTAGTGATTCACCAACTTACTACGTACATGGACAACGCATGTGTTTCGTGCCGAGCTAAAAGTGGTATAGGCTGAAACTTGTTACCTTTGCCGTATAATGTGAAAAAATAAATTTAAAAAATGGACATCATGCCGCACCTGAACATCAACGCCGTGCAAGTTTTATACCTTGTTGGAATGCAGCATTTCGTTAGTATTATTTTCAAGAGGAATAAGGTCAATTTGCAAAGTATTACAACAACAATATAGCTATTTATTTTCCGGTTTTGTCACACAACTATTAAAGCCACAGCTATAAGTTCATTAAATTAAAAATGGACTTTAAACATACCTAATACTTAAGCGCGTTAGCATCCAGGGACTTATTTCCTTAATTCGAGAAAATACCAAGTATGCTGGTACCAACGTCTTTATTATCGAGAAGCCTGCAAACCCTTGATCTTAATATCGGATTTAATTGATCCCAATCAAGTTGCTTGAACAAGAAAACATATTACTTCTTGTTAGACTTCTCAGAGTCACTTATTTTAGCCTGTGTTACTACATAATAACTTTATTATGATACCGATTGGAGTCTAGGTAGGTACTGCAACTCGTTTTCTATTTAAGGCTCCTCGGTAATAGTTATTCCGCGCTTAGCTGCGCCCCGCGGTTTAACCCGCGTAAGTCCCGATATCGTTTAAATACTGGGATAATAATAAGCCTATGTGTTAATCCAGGTATCCGACTGTCTACATACCAAGTTTCATCGCAATCGGTACAGTAGCTTTGCGTGAAAGAGCAACAAACATCCATACATCCTCACAAACTTTCACGTTTATAGTACGTAGGATAGGTCCGTCATGTAAACTCTTTATGACCGATGCTTGTTAATTGACCTTGACGTTGCTGACCTTATGTCGACCTCTATCTATTACGAGGCTTTTCCCAACGCATGCAGCATGCACATGCAGGGGCAGATAGATGTCAAGTATCATCCTTAAATGCTTATAAAAAATTGGTTGTCTGTAAAGTCGGTTTACGGACGATAATTTTACCTGATAACGCCATAAGAAAACAGTGGAAAAGAGATAGATGCTTGCACGCTCGGCTCAGGCGGAACGTGACAATGAGTCATGCTTTTTCGTACGTGCAGCCGGCGTTCATCGATTTATAAGACGTTATCAACGTCAAAAAATATCTGCAATAAGATGCTACAAACAATAATACACAACTTAAGACATCTCACACACGGCCGTCTTCCCAAACTAGGCAGATATGTATATGACTAAATACACACATATATTGTAACTTCCCTTTTTAACATCCTCGGATAGTTAGTAAAGCAGGTCCGGTCAGGCTGTCCAGCACGACAACATAAATTACGATCGCTCGAGCATATTATCGTGATAAATATAAGATTGCGTTTGTGACGCTTTTAAGTATGAGAGTATCATCAGTTACTATCACTTATAAACTGTTATTGAATTCAATCTTGAGGAATTAAAAGAGACTCCAATCGTCATAATGATCATCAGTATGATCTAGGATTTTATAAACAAGACCTATTCTAATAATTTAGTTATAAACTATGTGAACCGATTTGAAACAAATGCCAAGATTTCCAATCCTTATTTATACTAATATCGCACACCATGATCTAAAGGGAGTTGAGTTATGCACACCATCGAATTCCTTATTTCAATACCTACCGACCAGTAAAACAAATTAAAAAAACACTACTCGATGCCAGACGCTAAATATTTAGTATACGGGCTCAATTCTAAATAATAATACAATAATTCTTTAAAAAAAAAACTGACTTCAACAAAAAAAACTATTCCACAAAAGACTTATATATGGTTTTCTCATGGATGCCATTGTCAGAACTGGACCAAATTGAAATGGGGCCACACGGGAAGCACCGGCTTTCAAATAAAAAAAGAATCATCAAAATCGGTTCACCCAGTCGAAAGTTCTGATGTAACAAACATAAAAAAAAAACACAGTCGAATTGAGAACCTCCTCCTTTTTTGAAGTCGGTTAAAAATACATACAAAAACCCAATGTTCAGCCCTAAAACATGATTAAAGCACAAGATTCCTAGTCAATATCTTTCTTCTGACTGCATATAAAAAGCATAAGTCTATGCAGAACAGTAATAGGTTTTTCGCCTTTTCTGAAAAAAGTGCTTTTTTGAGTCGGTAACTGTTTAGATCTAGGTGTGCGATATTATAAATACGCGTTCGTTTGTTTGGCATAGCTTAACTAAATCGATCATCATGTGTACGGGACAGGTACACATGATGATCGATTAATAAGGACATCGGGTACTTTTAACCCAGAAAAAAATACTAAAAACCCGCTGGGTAAAGCTAAACACTTTATAAGCTGAGAAGCGGGCCTTTTAGCGGATTATCCACTCGCTGCAGACCGAGTCTTAATCGCCGGAGCATCAGTGTCGCGGGTAAACAACAGGCGCGAAAAAATATCTCGTCATCGGTAAAAGAGAAGTTGAACAGTGACGATGTATCTGTTTCATTGTTTCATTTAAATTTTAAATCGTTTATTATTGTTGTGATTATAGCAAATAAGTTTTTTTATTCCCATTCGTTATTTTACTGTTATAACAAAATTTAACATCATCTTGATCACTTTTGTTAATTTTACAGGAGTTGTAGGTTTTTTTTATATGTTATAGGGGGCAAACGAGCAGACGGGTCACCTGATGGTAAACGACTATCGCCGCCCATGGGCACCTGGAACTCAAGAGTCTTGAGAGCATTGCCGGCCTTTATGGGGTAGAAGAGGGAGAGGGGGGGAGAAGGGAAAGGTTTAGACCTCCGGAAACCTCACTCACTCGGCGAAAAGCAATGCAAACATTGCTTCATTAGGTACCGGTTTTCTGTGAGGCTGTGGTATCACTCCGGTTGAACCGGCCCATTCGTGTAAAAAGCATGGCTCTCCCTCGAATTAACTCAAACTAATATCGAAAAATGATGTTTTTTGGCCTTGGTGTGATTATTCTTTGTATGAAATAAGCCCTTTTGCCCTTTACATGAGTTAAATATCTGTTTTTGAATTTTTGGCATTTATGCCCTTGTGTTACCGTGCGATATATCGATAGCGTTTATCGACTATTTGTATATGTATAATTAGTCATTCCCATCCCGCTGTTAACACGAGCAAGTAAATAATTTTACAAAGTATTTTTATAGTTAACCTTTACAATGATTCATAGTTTATTTATATAAAAAAAATGCTTTTGATTATAATCAGAAGTACTTCAGTACTAAATATGAAACATTCACTGCGACCTGCGAGTAACCTTGATCAGAATTACCAACATACATTGTTTTCTATACATAAATACAATAAAGATTACAATAATGTCCGTAAATGATAATTTAATATAGCTGTTTATACCTACTATTGTATAGTTTTGAACATTTATCTGAATTGTTTACGCTGAGATTGGTCGTTCATTAAACGACTAAGTTATGCTACTAAAGCATACCTAAGTATAAATAAAAGATCAAAATTATTGAACTCGTATTAAAGTTTAAAAATTTATAAATAGCAAAAAAATCAATGAATGGCAAGAGAAACACTCTCACTTTCCTTTTGGGTGCTTTAATAAAATAAATTCCAACGTATTTCTTTATATATGTACTTATAAATTGTGTACAGCTAATATAATGCGACTAATTTCTTTATCGTCTTTACTAAAGTAAAGGCGACAATGGGCATTAAGACATTGTCGTTACAAAGCTTCCCGCTGTGTACCTATAATGGTGACTACCTTCCTGTTACCTATGGTACTATATAACACTAGCTTAATCACGCCAGGTTCACTCCGCACTTTAGGTATAATGCTACAAGTACACGGCGGGATCGACTAATCGTGCCAAAGCTTCAGTAGGCTGCCGCGCGCCGGCGGAGTCGCACGTTATTTCCATGCTCACTCACGCGCTGCGTGTCATCCGTTCGTATCTAGACACAGCGTAGAGTAATAGGCACATAGCTTACTGGTAATTAAATATTCAAATTAATTATTTCTTTAAAAAAAGACAACCTTAGCTTCGCAGCGTCAAATAGATAAGAACGCTATAGAAAAAGAGGAAACTGCAATACATGTAGGTAAATAATTAGCGCTGTGCGACCTGAATTACGTCTTTATTGTGTCTTAGCAAGAACCGCTATTTATTTAAATAATTTTGAGGAGTGAGACTTCTGTCCCTATACAATTATGTATTATGTGGCTTAACTAGCTAACACTAGCTATTGCCCGCGGCTTCGCTCCCGTAAACGTTATTTTTCTATCTCACGGCAACTGTACTTTTTTGGATGAAAGGTACAGGGTTCTAGTAGCTAATCTTATTGTTTCGGATACTGTTTACCTTAATCATCTGCGTCTAACATGATTACACTGTAACTCGTCAATACTCAAATTTAAAAACATAACTAAAATTTACAGTAATACATACTAAGAAACTAATCAAAACACTCAATTAAGAATTCCTATTCAAACATTTTAAGGAGATCAGTTAAAACGGTAATTTCTTATGTTCTAATATGTAATAACCTATTCTTGTATTCAATTCATAATTATTGTTATACAGATAGTCGAGGAATTACGCGACATGCCGGCGAGTTTCGGCGGCGATCTGCCCCCAGAGGGGCTACGCGGGTTCCTCGTAGAGGGGGTTCCCTCTAATGGATGCTCCGACCTCGCCAAGCCGCCTCTCGTCGAGAACTTCACTGGCAAGTGGATTGTGCTTGTTGCGAGGTGAATATACACATGACTATTAATAGACTTATCACGAATGATGTGCATAAATCGATAAAACTAATATCGCCTCCCGGCAAAAATGTGTCATATCACATGTATGTGGTACGTTTAACATTTTTATAGCATTGACTAGCAAATGTTGCATTTGGTCAGCTGTAAAAACATCGTTATTAGCTCAGTGAAAAAGGGAACAAAGTTCCCTTTTTCACAGCTGTTTTGTTCAATTCACAGGCATAAAAGTCGTGTCTTCTCTAAAAAGCTAATACTGAAACTAATATTGCCAACCTATTATCTGTAACATACTACTAAGTTTTTGAAATAAATAAATGAATTAATTTACGTGGAAGAGCCATGCTTCGGCACGTATGGGCCGGTTCGACTCCGCTCGACACCACGGCCTCACAGAAAACCGGCAGTGAAACAATGCTTGCATTGCTTTTCGCCGCGTGAGTGAGGTTACCGGAGGCCCTAACCCTTCCCCCTCCCCTATTCCCGTCCTTCCTCTCTCCCCCCTATCCTCCCCTCTAATCCCACTCTCCCGTCTTCCTGCTCTTCCACTATTCCCACCTTAAAGGGAGGCAACGCACTTGTGACTCTTGAGTTACAGGTGCCCATGGGCGGCGGTAATCATTTACCATCAGGTGACCTGTCTGCTCGTTTGCCCCCTATACCATAAAAAAAAAAAAATAATAAAAAAAATTATCTCCGGATCCTCTATAATGGCTTTGGGATCGCAATTGTCACAGGTACATAAGACAATTCTTAATAAATTTCTAACCCTATAATATAGGAGTCAAGAGGCGAAAAAATTGTCTGCGGATCCCATGGGAGCGACGTCATGAGAGCCAAGTGTCCCGAGGGAATAATTCAGTCGTGAAATTAGTTAGATACTTGTTCCAATCCGTTACATGCATATAAGCGCAAATTAAATGTGAGGAATATGTAACATATTCGTCTAAAATATAAATAGCAGTCCGGAACCAGCCTCGGCCAATGACATAATTCCAAAACATAGAGCTCAGCCGCATTTGTAGAACATGAATTTTGCTTGTAGCAAGCAAACACCCGCACAACTTTGTCACTTCCGTTGCCCAGGGCACATTGCATTGCACCAATAACTGACTTAGGGTCAACTCGGATTGAGGAAACGCGCGAGTGCTTTTGAAATTACATGCGACTGCTCGAGAATGCGCGTGACTGTTCGAGCATGCGCGCGACTGTTCGAGCATGCGCGCGACTGCTCGAGCATGCGCGTGGCTGTATGAGCATACGAGCGCATTTTACGCTAGGTGTGAGTGGCGGTGAAGAATATATTCAAGCATTTATTATTGTTATTACTATTTATCCGTTCAATCTGAGTTGACCCTTGACTGACCGGGCACTGTGTTGTGTTTAATTAAGTCTCCAAATTTATTGTAATTTATTGGTGAAACAAGGTTTTCAAATTGGTCACTAATGTGTTTTACATAATTTGTATATTTATTAGCTTTTGGTTTATTTTTACTTGTTTTAGATACAACTGCAGCTTCGAGATGAAGGTGCGCAATGCACAGGCGGCCGGCTACGACTGCGCCATCGTGCACAACGTTGACTCTAATGATCTAGGTCAGTACACTGTCCTACATCTATCCAAAGGCAAAATACCGTAATTAAATTTTGAGTTTCCCATGCCAAACCGAAAGGGGGCAATGAACCACCAATAACTGGTGAACGAAGTATATAGGTTTTGCTGCCGTTATCTCAGTGCTCTCGCGGCTGGAAATACCGTGTCGCAAGAGGATATTTCAGTGCCAAAATTTATTTTTAAACTAGAAGTAATTAAATCCTAATAACAAAAAGTCTCGCCAGACCACCCCTGTCCCTGAAGAGAAGATTTCGTCAAAAAATAAACACCATTCTCCAATGGACATTACTATATTGTACTCCACTGACTGACACAGCTATCTCGCACAATGCATTCGTTTGATAAACTTGTTTTCGCACGGTCGCCGCTCCGACAGTACCTTGTCCTGTGTTTGTTTTATATAAAAATATTTCCACGATGTCTTCCGCTGTAGTGAGTTATTAACTGTGTTACGTAGTTTTTAAATCTAAATCATATAAATCTCTGAATAGTGATGTACCAACAATACTTTGGTACCCTATAGCCTTTCTGTAGTTTGGCAATGTGTGCGGTTTAGGTGCATTCACATTAATAATATCAGTTAGGATATCTGTAATTACTAGTGATGTGAATTTGTGGAAGTTTATTTTTAAATGTATGAAATTCCTACTTTGTAAGGGGGCGTCGTTCTGTTATTAAAGCGCGACCTTTATTATCTGTGGTGTCAGCACGCCAACCCATTTTTCTCTGTCTTAAACGATGCACAAGTAGCTTAAAACATCATTGATCTTACTTTGCCTACTCTTGTAAGTCAAGTAATTTCTCACGTGTGCTTTTCGTCTAAAAATTTTTTTAAATAAATCAGTTTAATGTTTCATAGTACTTTGTTATTTCAACTTTTCAGAACTTTATTTCAACTTTTCCGAACTTTATTTCTGAGCCAGAGGTCGTGGGTTCGATTCCCACCCAGTATAAATTGTTGTGTGATGAGCATGATCATTTGTTCTGAGTCTGGGTATAGGTAATTTATCTATAAGATGTATTTAGAAATATATAAGTATGTTTATCAACAGTCAGGTTACCATAGTACAGGGTCTGCCTAGTTTGGGATCCAGACGCTCGTGTGTCAGATGTGTCAAGTTATTATTATTATAATATAATATACTATTATACGACGATGTTCATCATTATATTAATACGTGAAGAGAATTATTTGTACCCCTTTTTAAGAAAATTTCGCGAACGTAGTAACGTGAATTTTGGAATATTTACAGTTTATATATAGAAAAAGTGCAGAAAGCTAAAAAGTTTTAAACAATATGTCTTACAACTTTAAAAATTACGTGAAAACGGCTTAATGAAATTACACGCGTCCAGTATATGCGACCTGTCATGGTAATATACAATGACAGCTCAAGTTATACTGGCCAATGAAAAACCATGGTCGAAATACGACCACCACGCGATCTCTAGTATATAATAATACAGTAGGTTATTTATTCACAATCATAATAATTGCTAGTGTCATGAGAGATGTTACCTGATTTCTTGAACATACCTACATTGTATTCAATTCATATAAAAATATACCTAAATATCGACCCCGTAGAGCGAGAATTACCTAAGTCTAAAAGAAAAATGTATGTGTGCAACTCACACACGGCAGAAGTAAAACTTCAGAAAAACAGATCAAGATATACAAAGAATGCCCTTAATAATAAACAGTAAGCAAACCTTAAGTCCAGTTACAACTGTACACAACACTGTACACAACTTTGAAAACAAACAATACTTCGTTTTCAATATAGGTTAAGGTTGGATTTAAATGTAAAAAATCAACTAAGTGTAAGTGAAATATGGAAAAAAAATGCACAAAAATTACACCACGTTGACATTGACATATAGTACGCAGGCGCAAAGACAAAAATTGGTAGTACGCAGGCGCAAAGACAAAGATTATAGGAACTTTATCGTAGAAGCTTTATCATGATGCTTCCGTTTCATCGAATTTCAAATCACAACGATTCTAAAGAAGTTTCACTTCAAAAATGTGTTTTGAGATAATCTCATTTGAAACGGTCCACAGGCACTATCTGTTGCATCATATAAATCATTGTGTAATATAATAGATTGATTTTTTCACGTGTGAATTTATTGGCATCGATAACATTTCGCTTGATTGTTTAAAGAAAATATTCAAGTCTACCAGATGATATTAACATTCATTCATTCCGTCAAAACGTCACAATAAATTGTATAAATATATACGTGACCGGAACTACTTACTATTTCAGCTATTATAATAATAACTTTTGTGCTCGGGGATTAACACGCACAGTCGCCGGTTGAAGTCACACATAATTACTATAAATGTATCGTAACTACGATACATTTAACAAACTAATAGTAATAGTAGGTACTAGTTAGTACCTACAGGAAATTCCTAGGAATTCTCTAATCATTGAATAATAAAAAACATTAAAAGAACGGAAACATTCCAGGATCCATTGCACCAGTGATCGGCTCGTCTATACCTCAAATCGAGCACTGGTACAAGCCTACAGAGACGCCTTAGTATGCATTAGTTCTGCTAATCAGTAATAGATGGCGCCACGCGTCTCAATTTAGGCTACCGCAACGTTAACATCAAATACTTATGTCTGCGGTCTGTTGACTCAGCCTTGCACAGGTAAAAGATATCAGAGACTAGAACCTGGCGCCTCCAGGAAAAACTAAATACATTAAGGATAATTTATAGCCAGAAACTGTAACAATAGTTGTTGTTATAAGTATCTATTTAAAAAAAACCGGACAAATGCGAGTCTGACTCGCGCACCGAGGGTTCCGTAAGCAAACAGACTTGTATGTAGATAGTACGTCTTTCTCGGAAATCAATTCTTGAAGATTTTTACACGTCTTTTAAGAAAGACAAACTTAACTTTGCAGTTCTAAAAATACTCTCCCATACATCACGTCATCCCATCATCATCTACGACAAAGGCAACTTCCCAACCGCGAAATTTAAGTTTGTAATCACAAAAACTATTTTTGTCATGTGATGTAACAACAAATTAACGACTTTTGGATTTTTTCCTTTACTTGTGCTGTCAGACCTTGCTTCTTACCAAATTTCATAATTCTAGGCCTATGGGTTTTGATTTACCTGCGAAATGTTCAAATTTGTTAAAATCTAAGGCTATCCCACCTACCGTACCTTTTGATTGCGTTGACTTAGGGCTTGATTTTTTTACAGCTTTATAGGACCGCAGACATACGTATCTGGTATTGATTTCAACTTGATGCCATCAAAGTGATCCTATAAGGGTTCCTTTTTACCCTTTAGGAACGGAACCCTAAAAATGGTTTCGATTATGTGTTGATTATGTCGTGAAGTCAAATATAGAAGTTTATTGTTTTCTCATAGTTTTATTTTAAAGTAACATTGTTTTATAGGTTATCTTAATTCTTACAAAGTTTTTCGGATATCTTTTTACTAAGTTGTTATCGTATACGTGTCGTATATAGGGTGAATTTTTAATCATCATTTAATAAAATTGTAGGAATTAGGTAAAATTTTCACCATATTTTATTAAAACCGAGAGAATTATACAGGTCCATGGTTACTAAGCCATGTTTTCGTTTAAGACGTGTTCCGCGCTCGTTTCTCTAAACCGGAAAGGGGTAAGGCACGCCATGGTTGGTTGGTTGGCCATAGCTGCCTTCTATTTAAGAGGCGGACAAGGACTGCCGGGGATCTCGGGGACTTCACTTCCAATTTTATACCCGAGTCCCTTGCAATATATTTCGACACACCACTTCACTAGTAACCCCGGTGAGATCATGACCCGTGGGGGTTCCCACAATATTAAATAGTAATATGCGGTTTCTATCGAGCAGTCATTTATACTTAGCGCATACGGATTGTAGTGTGGCTACAAGCTGCGAGGTTTTGAGACAACTTTGTGATGCAAATCAATCAATATTTTTGTACCAAGTGATATCAAAACAATAACACGTTTCTCATAATTTTCATCAAAGATTCTACTGTGTGAATTTGGAATCATTCTGTATATAATTCTTATGAATTTAATGTGTGTTTGTTACAGAAACTATGTCGGCGAAAGACTCGACTGGTATTGTGATACCCTCGGTGTTCGTGAGCGACCAGGCGGGGTTCATATTGGCAAAGGACTACCTCTATGATAAGGGGTAAGTTGTAACTTTCTGTTATCGACGCTAGGGAACGTACCCATACTACGTGACCGGTTCGGGGGGTGGGGGGGAGGGGGGTCTTCAAGATACCACGCTTGGTCACAGGGGCGGAGGGGGGCTTACGTTTTTGTCACGTAGTCAATATTCTCTAGGGAAATCTCGTGCTTTTTCGAGCTATATTCAAATGTGGCGAGCAGCGTTTAGCGCTTTTTAAACTCACAGGTGGCAACAAGCAAGTTTCAAACTTTCTGTCGGTAATAAATTATTTAAAACTAAATTTATAAACTAACTGTGTGAAAACTAGAGGGGGAGGGGGGGTCTTGGTAAATACTACGGGTGATCACCGAGGGGGGGGGAGGCGTATAAAAAATTATAAAAAATTAGAGCTCCCTCAGACCTTCTGGCTATTGCATATACAACATTATGTTATTATACCTACCATTCATTGTATGAAAATTTATTCAGAACTTGTGTATATGAAATTATTAGAATTACGTTTCAAAGGCTTCAAACTTTTTTTTCAGTGTATTTGAATTATATTTTATTACACAGAAAATCTTAAGAATAATATATAGATATTATAACATTTATTTTTATTTTATTTCTCATACTTTTATAAATAGCTCAAATTGAGACAACCCTAGTAAGTTATTAAAAATACTTGTGTCAGGGTTGTCTCCCTTTGTCTTTATTATCAGTTAACTACCAGGCAAACGGAACATAATATACATTAATCTATGTATACCAATACTAGCTCCCCGGACACGCGTTGCTGTGGCTAGGTAATTTGCAATTTAAAAAAAACTATTCTATGTCTTAAGTTGGACCAAATTTTCATTAAAATAGGTTCATTAGTTTAGGAGTTCTAAGGCGTTATAAGTTAAACGTATGTATCTGTGTATCTTGTGTGTCTCTCTGTAGCATAGTATATTAATAACGTAATAGCGCACAACAAAAAAAGAAAAATAAAATTAACTAAATATTGTTAAAACTATCTCGTGTTTTAAAAGAAAGGCCGTGAGTTTGTTTGCGTGATTTCTTCTCACAAGGTTCAACTATTTGGAAACGGGCAGATCTGCTATACATTTTCTTTTTAAATTTACATTTGACAAAGCAATCTATTGTTGCAGGGACTCTGTGTGCGTTGGTCTATAGTTCTTAATTTGTTTTTTTTATTCGCGGTGTGAATAAATGATGACCAATTTTATGAAATAAAAATTTTGAATTGAAATTTTGCATCATAGCTCCTTAATGGATGGACCGATTTTGATTTTTTTTTTAGTTTGAAAGGTGACTTGTATTTTTAGCTTTAATTCAATCAAATCTGGTTATCCTTACGAAAACCCTTGCGGAGATTATCAGCTTTTTTACTCGTTGAAAGAATATTTAAATCACAGGTATTTTAAATTTTTTTTTTGTTTTACATTGTGTCCGTTAACTGATATTTGTACAGATCCCGCAACACATGTTAAAGATCGAAAATAAACTATTTGTTGTATGTTGCAGATACTATATAATGGTGAACGGAGACTTGCCCTTCAATATCAACACGCACCTGCTGTTACCCTTCGCTATCGTCGTGGTGCTATGTCTATTCGTCATACTCATATTTATGGTAATTATACTGTCAATAATAAAGAAAGAAAGACAAACATTTATTCTGACATTCACAGGTCAAGCACATAATTATTACAATGAAAAAGAAAAAAAAACAGTCTATGTAAAGTTATTTTTGTTTAACCCTAGGGGACAGTACATTTCACAGGGATTTCCTCTCTAGGGAACACCTGAGGCCCCGGCAAGAAGACCCAGTGACGGAACACTGTGTGGTTTTAGTCGGTTCGAGTCCGACATACCACCTTACCGTTACCCCGGTGAGGTGACGACACGTTTGGGTTACCACAAAAAAAAAAAAAAAAAGGAGACAGTACATTTTTTCGGGATAGGAGGTACCCTATGTCTTCTTCTGTAGCCCTGACAATATGTATGCAACAAGCTCTGATTAGTTTTGGTCTAGATAAAGATTCTAATATATTGTTTAACTGTGGGAGAGTCATGCTTCGACACGTATGGGTAAACCGGCAGTGAAGCAATGCTTGTGTTGTATTTCACCGAGTGAGGGAGGTTACCGGAGGCCCTAACCCTTCCCTCCCCCATTAAAGGCAGGCAACGCACTTGTGACTCTTGAGTTGCAGGTGCCCATAGGCGGCGGTAGTCACTTACCGTCAGGTGACCTGTCTGCTCGTTTGCCCTCTATTCCATTAAAAAAAGTGTTCCAGGATATTATTATTAACTTTAATCTGTTGGGTTAATTTCACAGTCGCATCTCAAAGTAAAGTTTTGATGACCATATTTATAAAAAAAATCAAATTGTACTGATTTAAAACCATCACCTGTACCACTTTCTTCATACCCGTTTTTCTAAAACCCCGTATTAGCCTTATTTAGAAAGTACCTTTTACACTATATAATAATAATAATAATAACTTGACACATCTCACACACGCCGCCTGATCCCAAATTAGGCAGAGCCTGTACGATGGTAACCAGACTGCTGATAAACATATTTATACAGCGTGTAAGTTTCAATTTCGCGAAAAATTTACAAAAACCTCTTTCTGTAGATACTTATCACAATACAAAAGTTAGTTCATCAGAAAATTATTACTTTCATTTGGCACTACGCAATGTAAACGTTACAAACTTAGGTATTCTTTTTGTGCGGTATGGTGAATGGCCTTAAACGTTCGCGCTGTTAAGATCAGATATTTGCACAAAATGTATAAATATTGTTTGATTGATTACATTGCAGTTATTGGCCGTATGTGGTATTTATTTATTTTTTTCGGTAAATTATTCTATTTACTCATTGTGATATTAGTTTTAACCAAAAAAATGTCAAATGGTTTAAAAAAAAATTGACTTAGAATATACTATTTCAGTATTCAAGACGGTGTTGTTTATATTACTAAATACTGCGTATATTACTAAATACATACATATTATAGATAAATTACATCCAGACCACCACACCCTCCGACTCAGCAGTCAGGATTTCTAACCACTAGATCAACAGGCCAGCCAAAAACTGAATAACGTTCCTTGCTTTTCAAACATGTATGATATAAAGATTTATTGTGTGTGTTGCAGATAGTGAAGTGTATAAAGGACCGTCGCCAAGCGCGGCGGCACCGGCTGCCGAGCCGCTCGCTCAAGAAGATCCCCACGTGCAAGTTCAGCAAGGGCGACCCCTACGACACGTGCGCCATCTGCCTCGACGACTACCAGGACGGCGAGCGCCTGCGCGTGCTGCCCTGCGCGCACGGTACCTGCCCACACGTCACAGTTATACGGCGTTTCGTTCGCGTGGAAATTACAGGCGAACCGTACATATTCCGGGATAAAAAGTAGCATATGTGCTATTTCAGATTGTAATCCATCTCTGTGCCAAATTCCATGCAAATCCGTTTAGCCGTTCTGGCGTCATTGAATAACAAACATTCGTAAAATTTCGCATTAAATTTATAATAGTAGTAAGGTGTATATGGTTTTATTGCCATACGTATTTTGAAGACGCCCGACTATTTTTGGGAATGACAGGGGCTCTCCGTCAAGAGCTGAAGCGACCGGTCGCGTCGTTATAGATAAGAAAAAACATAAAACTGTATATCTTTAATATAAATCAACATAGCAGAACTCGTATAATTCAGTTAGGTATTTTATGTATGCAATTGCTAGTTAGAGTTCCGAATTGATCATTTTATTTTTTATTGTATTTTATTAATTCCGTAATTAAGTGACAACATTTCATCAAAAGGTTCTGTAGTTTGACTACTAGATGGCTCTTTACTTAAAACAAAAATTAAGTTCATAATTTCATCGACCCATAGATTATAATGAGTAATATCTTGATCGGGCTTCCCTGTACTTCCTTTAAATATTTACATAAACCAATTTTGTGAAGAAAATAGAGAGTACATAGATATAATCAGAGCATAAATGGTTTATTTGTTACACATTGCAGCGTACCACGCGGTGTGCATCGACCCGTGGCTGACGCAGAACAAGCGCGTGTGCCCGGTGTGCAAGCGGCGCGTGTTCGTGGCGGGCGAGCGGCGCCACGTGCACTCGGACTCGGACTCCACCGACACCGACACCGAGCCGCTGCTCAACGACAGCTCCGCCACCGTGGTATCCTCCTCCTCCATACCTCATTATATTTCCAACCTTAAAAGGAAAAACAAAACTATTATCTGATCTCTTCCATCGACACTTTATCTTTTAAAGTGAGTTAGAGAACAGCACATTTTTTAAGCAAAGTAGTTTGTTTAGGCGGGTCAGGTCCACTCCGCTCTGTAGGTACGAAGCTGCAAGTATACGGCGGGATCGACTAATCGTGAGAAAAGTTCAGAGGGTTGTCGCGCGTCGGCCCGGTCGCACGTTAGTTTCGATGCTCACTCACGCGCTGCGTCGCGTCATACGTTCGTATCTAGACTATCGGTTTAATATATTATTATTTATCATTATACAAAAAAAAGGGCAGTTGGCACATAACTTACTGGTAACTAAATATTCAGATTAATTATTTTAAAAAAAGACCACCCTAACGTCGCCTTGTCGTCAGAATAGCTAAGAGTTACGCCATAAAAAGAGAAAAAAATTGTAGGTGAACATAACTGTAGATAATAAGCTCTGTGCGACCTGAATTGCGACTTTATTGTGTCGGAGCAAGAGTCGCTATTTATTTAAAAGAGTTTGCGGAGTGAGACTTCTATAGCTATAATATTATGTATTTTGTGTTTTAGTGTTAACGTTACCTATCTGTATATAAAATTTGATGTTTTAATGAAACTCACAATTCCCAAGACAAAATTATCTATCAACTATCCATTTGATTAAATTTGCACAGTACCTTCAGGGGGCGAGCTTTACGCATTTAGTCAAGTTCATTTTAAATTATATTTTTATTCATTTCCTTTGTTGTATGGCAAATATAAAAGTATATGTATTGACGACAGATAGTCGTAATAATAGCTAAACACTACAGTCATTCAACAGTTAAAAAATTGTAACAACATGTGGGAATGCGCCCTTATTTGAAGTGGATGTGAACGATATAACAACACTTATAATTAAAGGTCGTTTTAGTATCCGGCCATATATCAACAATGTTCCTTCTTTTTCTGCACTAGAACGTTAACTGTTGGCAGAAATGTATTTGTCAGAATCAATGTAACAATTTTTTGTGACAACCCTACCCTAAATGTTATAGTAATATTAATACTTGATGTACAGGGTGGCACTTTCGAGGAGCAGCAAGAAAATCCGTTCGTGCGCGCCGCCAGGTTCATGAGCAGGCTGCGCAGGGACCCGCCCACTGCCGCTCAGGTCATAATAATTATAATATATCTCCATTGTACATCAGACACAGTAAGACTACAGAAATTTTGGGTGGCTTATACAATTGGCGGCCTTATAATATAATAAAAAGTACCCTATAACCTGCACAGGCACTCAATCTATTATCATACTAAGTTTCAAGCATATCCCTTCAGTAACTTCTGAGTTTATCGTGAACATACAAACAGACAGACAGACAAAATCTTTTTGAATCGCGTATTTGGCATCAGTATCTATATCTTAATACCCCTCAGTCGATTTTTTTTTAATTTATTCAATGTACAGAATTCATCCCGTTACAGATTTATTATCAGTATAGATAATAATGACTTAATAACTTGACACGCCTCACACTCGTCTGATCCCAGATCGACTAGGCAGAGCATATACTATGGTAACCAGGCTACTGATATACATACTTA
This sequence comes from Euplagia quadripunctaria, assembly GCA_963859945.1. Lineage (NCBI taxonomy): Eukaryota > Metazoa > Arthropoda > Insecta > Lepidoptera > Erebidae > Euplagia > Euplagia quadripunctaria. The sequence continues at coordinate 25,053,551 of OY982560.1, forward strand.
TATATTACTAAATACATAAATTACAGATAAATTACACCCAGACAAAGAACACATTTGTTCGGTGTCTGGGTGTAATTTCATCACGCTCATCACACAATTATTTGTCGTGGGAATAGAACCGACCTCTGGCTCAGCAGTCAGGGTCACTAACCACTAGACCAACAGGCCAGTCTTATCGCACTGCTGCAATGCGTACATGCAACAATGGGATGGAGAGGCCAATTACGGGGCATGGTTATACAGTCACTTTTATTTTTTCATTCCATAATTGTGAAACAAAAAGGAAATGAACTTTATAAAAATGAACAACGTAACAAAAAATAACACAAAAAAAATTTTCAGCGAAATCGATTATTTTACACTGTTATTAAAAACATCTATAATTTGTCAAATACAAGTGACCATAAATCAGTTACTAAATTATTTATTTATTAAAGTTATGACCGTTTGAATTTCCACGTATTATCACCTCCGGTTCTCATAAAAGCAGGTGGAATGTGTTAAGTTAAAGATGTTATATAATAATTTACTCCGTTACTGAGAAAACCCATAAAAACTAACTTAAAAAATAACAATTTTGTTAACCCCTCCAGCCGTCTTTAATAGTCAACGCTTTAGCCTTATTTACGCTTTTATTAGTACTAGTGGAAACTAAAAGTACACTGACAGAATATATCCCAGCCATCGTTACCGCCTTTTTATCGTATTATCATTTAGTGTCAAAGTAATTATTGATAGGCAATGTAATTCAAATTTGTTTTTTTTTTTTAGGATCAATCACCTCAAGAAGACGTTGATCAATCAACTAATCCTAATGAAGAAACGTAAGTATACATGAATTTAAAAAATCGCAATTTGTAATTTGAATTCTCTTTGCGATTGCCTACTGTGATGAGAGCGATGAATGACCGAAAAAGTGTGACGTTGATCCCGACGGCCCGGGGGTACCTCCAATAAATAATAACGAACACCGAATTACATAGAATAAAAACTTACGTAGTCCGGGGTAAAATACTTTAACAAGGGTAGCTTTGGGATAAATTACTTATTAACCGCATTCCCACCGAAACCCAAATATTAACTTTATTTAAACGACATTGGTACCGATTCTATTGTAACACTCACCAAACCAAAACCTGACTTAATTTCTTCATATGAAATCAACCCTGTCTTCTTCGCAACAAGGTCTATTTGTTACTGGCATCTATTTCTCAGCTCCACTAAATTTCACTAAAACCTGTCAACGTATACTTAACTTTATTTCCACGCAGCGAGAGTCCCCATTTATTTAAATGCCGTATAAAAACTTGTACACAACGAACTAAGATGACGTTATTTCAATCGACACCTACGAAGACGCTTACTAAAAACACAGAGCAAAAGAGATGACATTCAACGGATAGCGGCTCTCGCTACGTGGTATTAAAGTTTATTTAAGCGTGTCACACTTTAGTCGACAAATAAATTGCTTATTTCGATAGCGACATATGTTACCTATTTGTTTAAATTTGAAATAAGACCTTGTTTCAAAGTGTACAAGGTTTACATTT